>JARKHS020009654.1:0-19894 GCA_030143305.2 Amblyomma americanum
TCGAGAATCTGTAAACCTTTTTTTTTCCATATACAGGAGCATGCACACAGTCCTCAGGGTTGTCCATTTGTTTTGTTTTGTGTGCTTGCATACATATTTGTTGTTGTACGATGTACTGTACTGCAAATGTTTTCGAATAGGCCTATAGTGGTTGCCACTGCTGTCAGGGGTGGGATGGCCTCATCAGGCAACAATGCCATTAGCCTTCTCACCCAGGACAAATTTTGTATATTTTTTGTCCCAAATAAACCGTACTACTACTACAACCTGAATGATGCAGGTTCGATCCTGGTCTAGCCGGTCGCGTTTTGATAGAGGCAAAACGCTAGAGGCCTGTGTTCTATGCAATGTCAGTGCACGGTAAGAAACTGCAGGTGGCCGAATTACTCCGCAACCTTTCACTACGGAGCCTCTCATGCCTGAGTCACCTTGGGTTTTTGGACCACATAAAACCAAACCAAAACATTGGCTAGCTTTCTTGAATGGGACAGCCAGGATATATATGCCTTGTTTTGTAAAGCGCATTTGTAGAGATGGAGTGGGAATTTTTTTTTCAGTTCCTCATTTTTTTCCTCCCACTGTACAGGTCAACATGGCCGAATGACTGACTGCAGACAACAAGTCGCAAGATTGCTTCTGAGGAAACTATAGTCGGACCATTACTTTCAACATTTATTTTTATTGGTGCATTCTTATGGTGCATGTATTGCATATTCCTTGCCTGCATAGCTTGGAAATAATCTAAATTGTAAGTATATTGATCGTCACGTCATTTGTGAAGATCGTGTGGTGACCTTTTTCAACAGTTGTAGACTGTCTATAGGCAGTCTACAGACAATGGTCTATTAAGGTTTTTTAGAGAGAGCTCTATAGACTGTCTATAGACATGTCTATAGCATTGCCAGGCCACATAACTGTGGAATGTCTATATACAGTCTATAGACCTATGTCTACTGGACCAGTAGACTTGCCTATAGACAGAAATCTACAGGAAGTGTATGGCATAAGTCTATAGATCATCTATAGACTGCCTATAGACCTGTGTCTATTATCAGTAGACATTCGTCTATAGACGGTCTATGGACAGAAGTCTATAGGAAGTGTATGGCCATAAATCTATAAATTCTTTAAGTCTATAGACACGGGTTCATAGACAGTCTATGGACCTGTCTACTTTCAGTAGACATTTGTCTATGGACTGTCGATAGACAAAAGTCTACTGAAAGTGTATGGTTATAAATCTCTAGATTGTCTATAGATTGGTCTAAAGGATTTCTCTATAGACAGTCTATAGACTTCGTAGACTAAAGTCTATAGACAGTCTATGGACTGTCTAAAGAAATTTTTGTAAGGGTAGGCCTCTCTTTGACACCGTGTTATTGCGTTTTACACTTCCCTCGATCTAGCTTGGGACTGAGTGTACAAATTGTGCGTGCCCGCCTAGCTATAGGGCATAGTAAAAGGGCGTGCTGGATTAAATATAACTTAAAACAAGTTCAAACAAATTTTATAGCGTACCACTCGAACCTGGCTGCACTGGTCATAATTGGCGCTACCATCTGATAACCTCCACTAAGTGGTCGCATGGGATAACAGTGTTTCAAATCGAAATTCCGCAGTTTGTATGGTCTTAAAGGGCTGCCTCCTACCATTGTTTCTTTTTTCTTTTTGCTCTAGGAGACGATAAAGAGCATTCGTCCAACAGCTGCAGGAAGGGCAAACGGACACACGAAACAGAGTACAAATATTTATACAGAAGTTCACGGTACGAAAGTTAAAATCGCATTACAGCTGTAGCACACATCAGAAATAATTGACTGGAATCCACCATTGGAGCCCACTCGCAGCCTTGGCAGTAGCGACAGAGGCATTGTCAAAAATATCATCTGTATACATGTGCTTGAATGACAAAGAATTAACAGTGCATTCCAACAAGAAAAAAGATGCTTTAGCGCTTGAATCAAAATAAAAGCTTCCTAAACATTGCACTGCGAAAAAAAAACAATGGTTACAACACCAGTAACAAAAGGCGAGAAACAAAACTTGGATACTGCCAAGCTCTGAATAAGCGCAGCCGTTTCCATGTGGGCGTTTTGAATCGTAGACGCAGGCCACTTTAGCGTAACCTTCGTATTTCTCCGACCCGTGTCTCCGGTCGGTTGAGTCCTGGGCGGTGCTGAGTGCCTCCGTATGAGGCAGGCAGGTGTGGAGGAAGCAGCCCTGGAAGGAGAGGGCGAAAAACATTCAGGGGCTGTGGAGAAAGATCAATGCCTTAAACTAGTCTGGGTGATTAGCACTTCTGGAGAGAAGAGGTCGCGGACGTTTTGAGACCGGCACTTTGCTATTCGTAGTCAAAGAAGAAAACCTCGAAAATGTGAACGCAAATAATAGGTGCTAGCACGAAAAAAAAATAAAAATCTCGGGAATGTATGCACTTGTAGAACATTCTTCCGCGCAATCCATGAGCTGATGTTTCTGAACAATGATAGTTGCGTTCCACTGTGTCAAGTGCTTAAGAAGTTGTACCCATGCCTGAAAAGCTGCATCGATGTATAACTAGTGCAGTAGATTGACGGAAATGTTTCTGATATGCAGCTCAGCTGGCCCCATTCGAAACCCTTTAAAATCCGCCTGTAACAGGAATCCATGCTGATAACTCTGCAAAGCCGGCATCGCAGGATACGTGTAAGGCGCTGCGCGTCTCACAAACCGTAACGAGTGTATACAGGCCGGCTGCCCTCACGTTCAGTTGAAATACACACTGAATGTTGCCCCATGCAGAAACAATTTTTTCGTGTTGCCATGCACACAGAACCCATTTCGCTTTTTCGATTTCCACGGTTACAGGTATACGTTGTGTCCTTCCTGGCATTGATCAATTTCTGTGCCTCTAAAATCCACAGCAGTTTTTCGCAACGTGAATTATATCACGGACATAGGATAACGACACGAAGTTGATGCCGAAGATTTTGTTCTTGCGAGCCAAAGCCATAAAATTTTGTTCAGTGAATAAAAGTTGTTGCATCAGCCCGCAACAAACACACTTATCATGTGAGAAAATTTCATATCAACAGTGTTTTATCGCGACCAATCTCGTTTCTGCTAAAGCGAACTAAAAAGCTACATATAATAAATGATACATTCGAATCAGTGCGAAAGCACATTTCGTGCTACATGGAAGACGACGATGAGCAGGCAGTGCCGAGAGACGGAGCGCTCGCGCTAGGCCAGCTGGGAACAGAGAAGGCAACAGACAACGGGCTGTTTTGCTCGGGGTTGGTACGGGCCGGATCACTTCTTACGCACGAAAAGAGAAATTTGTCATTCTGGCAATGACCTGTAGAAAGACAATGTTTCGTTTCGTGTTCTTTCGACGCTAAATTTCGTGTTCTCTCCAATTTGCTGCCACGAGAGTAAATAATGATTGGTGCGTAAAGTTGCGCTTTTACATAGTGTCACGTGCACGTGGTGACAGCACGCACAGGCCTCCGCTCGTACACGACCTCTGCCGATCAATCCCAAATTATTGTGGCAATAAGCTCGGCCTTTTCGCCGAACGTAACTTATAGCGATTTTGAGTTGAAAAAATAAAAACGAACCATGATTGAAACAGTACAGCCCACAGAGACACAGACAGAGATGCAAGATGAAGCGTACCTTTCATCATGAAATCGTGGTGCATGATGGCTTCAATGCTCGGCCGCCTCGCGGGCTCAGGTTGGAGAATCCACCGGATGAGGGTGCTCGCTTCGGGGGAGACAGCCGAGGGGATCTCGAATTTGTTCCTCTTGATTCAGACCACGGCCTCCGCGTTCGACGGCGAATCGAATGGGGGCCGCCCCACTAGCAGCTTGTACCTGCGGAAAGCAGTTTGCGGTCTGTCAGTGTCCGCTGTAATCCGCGCACTCTGTGGCGGCCACCATCTCAGCACGACACAGATTGAAGCAGTGCGGGCACAGCCATGCTACGACACCCCTACCGCCCAAGCGCCACGAAATGGTAACGTAAGTGCGGGCAAACGACGCTCGATATGCACGTAAGTGTCCGGTTTTGAACGTGAACTGCTTGATCTGATTTTTTGAACATGAAGAGGAAGCTTATAGCAATTTTATGGATAATATTTTCTCTGCACCAATCGTTACTTTCCTGCCTGGAAGGTACGTTTACCCGGTTGTGTAAATGAGAATCACGCCAACAGGTTTTTAACCGTACTTTCTCGACAAATGATTTAACACCCACCACCGCCCTCAACTCTGGACCGATTTGCTTCGAGCGTTTAAAATATTAATGCCACCGCTATAATTTATTCCCTCGTTATTGTTCCCACAAGGCAAGATAGGCGAGGATTTGCCACTTTTTATATTCACATTTCACCCCGCAGGGGGGCGCCTGCAGCCTGCAGGCGTCGCGACGGTGAGTGGCGACACCGCGGGTTCCCGAGCATCCGCAGGGACATCCCCGCAAGGGGATGATGGTGAACTGTGCATCACCACGGACCCGAGCACCCGCGCCTCGCCGTGCGTGGCATCGCCGTGTCCGGGGAAAAGGGGATCCTGGTGGTTGAGCCGATGCCGAGCGTTTGGACCCTTAAGGCCCCTTGGCAAAGGCAACACACCACTTTGGCCCCAGCTTCCTGCAGACGGCACCTCCGGCCTGACCCGACCGGGGGGAATCGGCAGTCGCCTTTTCCTATCCTCCTCTCCATCTTTCACTTTCCTATCTCTGTCTCACAACTCTCCTATATCCTACTCACTCCTTGGTTTTTCCTGTTTTCCTGGCGGCGAGGGTTAACCTTGTGTGACCAACTACCCTGAGTTGAGTCATATTTGGTTATAGTTGAGGTGTACAGCTGGCGTGGGCAGGACTTGCTTTCAAGTTCCGGTCCCGTCCCCTTGTTGGACTCCGTGGTGGGTGGCTGGCACCATGACCGAATAACTAAATTTTCTTTATGGCTCCCCCCCTTTCAAAACCTGATCGCTCTCTGAAAAGAGGGCGGAACGAAGCAACAGACTTTTTCCCGAAAAAGAAAACAACCTTCCCAAAGTTCCATGTCATACATAGTACAGTAGAAGGAAAACAGGCGAGAATACTATCACCCTTTCTTGTGTCAAAGTGCCTAACAGATGCACTGGGCCCCGGATATAAGCTATCGAAAATGGCCAGTGGCGACTTATTACTAGAAATCCGTGACCATACCCAAAACTCCAAGATCTCAGACATTCTCTCTATTGGAGACATCCCAGTCTCCATAACAGCCCACAGATCCCTCAATACCGTCCGTGGTGTCATCTCAGAAAACGACTTCATTCATCTAACAGAAAAAGAAATGCTAGAAGGTCTCAGCGACCAAAATGTCACAGATGTCTATCGAATTAAAATCCGCAAAGACAACAAAGAAATAGATACTAAACACCTGGTACTCACATTCAGCACAAGCACATTACCTGAAACCATCGAAGTCGGATATCTTAAAGTTAATGTCAGGCACTACATTCCTAACCCACGCAGATGCTTCAACTGTCAGAGATTCGGGCACGGCTCTCAGAGTTGCCGCGGCCGCAAAACCTGTGCGAAATGCGCTTCTAAGGACCACAATTCAGAGGAATGTGACGCAGCACTGCGCTGCGCAAATTGCGAAGGAGACCACGCTGCGTACTCCAGGGCGTGTCCGTCCTGGAAAAAGGAGAAAGAAATTATCACCATAAAGACCAAAGAAAACATTTCATTTAAAGAAGCCAGGAGGCGTTTTGCACTAACCAACACATTCTCGTTCACAGCGAAACCAAACTTCGCTGATGTGGTGCGCAGGGGCGTAGCACCACACAGCACTCCGGCACCTGCCGAGGCCACTTCCACCGAGCCTATGGCAGGGCCATCCACGCCCCAGGCAGGGTCAGCGAAAGCTGCCCTGCCATTTTCACAGCAGGGAGCGCCGGTCCATGGGTCGGCATCCCGCAGGACTTCCCCCCGTCAGGGGAGGCCTGAAACTAACACAACCGCGGCTGCGCGGTCCTCCAGCACCTCTGGCGAGGTGATGGATACAACCCCCAGTCCGCCCGCTATGCAGCGGCGGAACAGCTCTCTTGAGCGAAAAAAAGACAGACCCCTCATAACAGGCCCTGAGCATAAGTAAACGCCTTAGCGTTCTCACCCCAAAAATAAACATGGCTTTCTTAATTCAGTGGAATTGTAGAGGAATTATGCGGAACTACAGCGACGTAACACATATTTTAGGGTCAATGTTACCCACAGTTTTATGTCTTCAGGAGACCAATCTTGGTCCACAACATGTGCATATCCTTAAACATTATAACATTTTTAGACGCGATCGCGAGCAGGCAAATCGACTCTCGGGAGGCGTCGCGATTGTCCTTCAAAGCGGCGTCCCTGCTCAAGAAATCAAACTTTACACAAAACTTGAGGCAGTTGCAGTTAGCGTCGTTACCTACAAAACAATAACAATTTGCTCTTTATATCTCCCCCCACACATCACATTAACAATACAAGATTTAGAAGGCCTGATCAATGAATTGCCGGAGCCATATCTGGTAGTTGGCGATTTTAACGCTCACTCCCCGTTTTGGGGAAGCGAACGCTGTGACTCTAGGGGCAAAATAATCGAAGATTTTCTACTCTCAAATAATGTCTGTCTTTTAAACACAGGAAAGGCCACATATTGTTGCCCAAGCTCAGCAAAAATGAGCTTCCTTGATTTAGCTTTCACATCACCGTCTCTTTTTACCGATTTTAAATGGGATGTTTTAAATGATCCTCTGGGAAGTGATCACCTACCCACTGTCATCAGGCTCTCGTCTTCCACTCCAGTCATCCCCACAAGACCACGGCGCTGGAAATTTCACCTCGCCGACTGGTCACTTTTTACAGAAAGTGCCACTCTAGATAAAGAATTTTCTGAAGACCTCAGCATAGATGAAATTAATGAAAGATTTACTACATGCATAATACCTGCTGCAACACTCGCTATACCACAAACAACAGGACTCGTACAGAAGAAACACAAAGTATGGTGGACAGAAGAATGTACATTTGCAAAAAAACAGCAAAATAAAGCATGGGGCACCCTGCGCCGGTACCCCACTGCAGAGAACTTACTCATTTTTAAAAGGGCCAAGGCGAGAGCGCGGTACGTGCGCAGGAATGCTGAGAAAACCTCCTGGCAGAAATATGTGTCCTCTATAAATAGTTCAATACCATCAAAGAAAATGTGGGACAAAGTTCGTAAATTCACTGGTGACCATACTTCCTTCACACTTCCGCTTTTGACAACACCCGGTACACAAACATCGTTGGAAGAACAGGCCAATTTATTGGGCGAGCACTTTGCTGAAGTCTCAAGGTCATCCCACTACACAAGCACATTCCAGAAACACAAAGCTATAGCTGAAAAACAAAAACTTCCATTCGGAGCAGGCATGCAGGAAGACTACAACCAGCCCATTACACTCCAGGAATTAAATAGAGTATTATCTTCCGGTAAAAAGACAGCACCAGGCCCAGACAATGTGCATTACAATATGCTTGCCCATCTCTCTGATACAGCCGTACAGGCACTGTTAAAATTCTTCAATAAAATATGGATGACTGGCAGAATACCTGAGGAGTGGAAGAAAGCAGTAATAGTACCTTTTCTGAAACCCAGAAAACCACCAACAAGTCCTGACAATTACAGACCAATAGCCCTCACCAGCTGCATTGCTAAATCTTTTGAAAGTGTAATAAATATTAGACTCACCTTTGTACTCGAATCTCGGCAACTATTAGATGTACATCAATGTGGATTCAGAAAAGCATGCTCAACCACCGATCACCTTGTCCGCCTAGAGAACACCATACGGGAGGCGTTCATCCACAAACAGCAGTGTATCGGGGTCTTCTTCGACATGGAGAAGGCATACGATACCACGTGGAAGTTCGGCATCCTCCGCGACCTAGCAGAGCTAGGTATCCGAGGCAGGATGCTGAACTGCTTGAACGACTTCCTGGCTAACCGCACATTTAGGGTCCGCCTAGGAACAACTCTCTCCATGACTTTCACCCAAGAGAATGGCGTACCCCAAGGTTGCATTCTAAGCACGACACTCTTCGTAGTAAAAATGAATTCGTTAGCCAAAGTAATACCCAAGTCCATAATGTATTCGGTTTATGTAGATGACCTACAGATAGCATGCACTTCCTCCAGCATATCGTCCTGCGAGAGACAAATACAAATCACACTAAATAAACTAGCTGCTTGGGCAGAGATAAATGGGTTCAAGTTCTCTCCTCAAAAAACAGTAGCTGTTCTGTTCTCATTGCGACGAGGCCTACAATTAAATCCCCACCTATACTTGAATCAAGCCACACTACCAATTAAACCAGAACATAAATTTTTAGGACTCACTTTTGACAAGAAACTCACATTTCTACCACACATTAACAACCTTAAAAAGAAAGCATCCCAAGCCCTCAATGTATTAAAGGTGCTGTCGCGAAAACGGTGGGGGTCCGATAGAACATGCCTATTACACATCTATCGCTCTCTGGTACGCTCCAAGCTGGACTATGGGTGCATAGTATACGGTTCAGCAAGAGCATCCTACTTGAAAAGACTGGACCCTGTTCATAATCTTGGTCTGCGACTATCAACTGGAGCATATAGAACATCCCCGGTAAACAGTCTTTACATTGAAGCTAATGAGCCTGCACTAGAGGATAGAAGAGTCACACTGACATGCGCATACGTCCTAAATACACGTACTCTTCCTAAACATCTCTGCCAACTCATTGTTACCAAGTGCCCATCCAAAAGACTATTTAACAATAAACCACAATCCATCCGGCCACTAATAATGCGCTTTGAAGATAAATGTGAAGAGTTAGGAGTACTGGATGCCCTGCCGAATATTGCACAAAAATATGAAAATTTACCGCCATGGTACAGCCTGCCTTCAGTGTGCGACTTCACACTGACACACTTACATAAAAAGGAAATGCCACATCAGCTCATACTACAAGAATTCTTTGAACTGCAAGAAAAATATGACACCTTCACTGAATTTTACACTGATGGGTCAAAAACAGAAAATCATGTTGGAAGTGCAGTTTTTCAAGACAAAAATGAAAAAATGATACGACTGCCAGAGTATGCATCGGTTTTTACTGCCGAGAGTTATGCAGTCTTTGTAGCCGTAGACCAAATAGTAAAAGAAAACATTAAAAATAGCGTCATTTACACCGATTCACTGAGTATGCTCAAAGCGCTGCACTGTAGAAACGCCGCTGAACCCATTATAGGAAACATCATACATAACATAATTAAAATAAAAAACAAAATCATAACATTATATTCTGCTGGGTGCCCAGCCATGTTGGAATTGTAGGTAATGAGAGAGCAGATGTATGCGCAGCACAAGCTCGAATTGATCAAATAAAACAAGATAGCATACCACACAGGGATTTTTTGAAATTAGGGCACAGTAAACTCAGAATTAAGTGGCAGGCTGCATGGGAAGAACAGGCAAACAACAAACTGCATTCTATAAAACCCGTTTTAGGAGAATGGAAATCATGTAGACGTCAAGAACGTTTCACTGAAGTTATTTTATGTCGGCTACGCATTGGGCATACACACCTTACACACAACTTTTTACTGACAAAACAAAACAAACCTTTCTGCGAAATGTGCGGCGATGTACTCACTGTAAACCACATTTTAATTTCATGCAGAAAACTGGAACAGCTGAGAAAAAAATATTTTACAACACTCTACAATGAATACATCCCATTGCACCCCAAGTTGCTTTTAGGTGATCAAGCACTGGTTGATCTTTCAAGTAGTTTTATGTTTCTTAATGAAGCCAATGTTTTAAACAAACTCTAGGTATAAAAAGTGTAACATTTAACAAGAACCTAACCTTGTGTTTGGCGCATCATAGCCATAGTTGCTTTTGCGCCATTAAAATCAATATAACTAACTAACTAACTTATATTCACATTTCCGACATTAAACGCTCCCACTTATACATTTACGGACGGGTGCACCTGTGCCATGTACACCGAGCTGTCTTCGTAAGCATCAACTTGTAAACAGTTGCACACAGTTTTGCGCACTCATCAGGTGAGACTCACATGATGCACCCGACGGCCCAGATGTCCGCTGCGTAGCTGTAGCCCTTCTGGGTCAGCATCTCGGGGGCCATGTAGTTGGTGGTGCCGCAGATGGTCCTCTTGAGTTGCCACGAGTAGGGGACGCGGGTGGCGAGTCCGAAGTCGGCCACCTTGAGTTGCGAGTGTTTGGTCAGGAGCAGGTTTCCGGGCTTCAGGTCTCGGTGGATTACGTGCTCCTGCACCAGGTACTCGCAGGCGCGGAGCAGCTTGCGCATTAAATACCGCACCTCGGATTCGGACCGCCACCCTCTGGGCCGGTGCATCTCCTCCAGAGACTGCAAAATAAATGCGTTAATGAAGCTTGGGGAAGAACTTTGAAGGTCAGACACTCCAAAGAACATCACAAAAAAGAAATCGGATTCCTTCAGGTTTTAGACTGGGACATGACGACTCTGGCGCACTCCAGTCTGGAGAAGGCTTAATTCAGTTAATTGTTTTTCTTGCTGCAAGAAACAGTGCCCGCATGAAGGCATCACAATATTAAACGACCGTTTTGGAAACAATAAAATCACTTTTAATTTTTTGGCTATGCCTTAAATTATGATTGGAGAACGTGACGTGCCCTTTCTCGCAAAAATTGCCGAAAGAAATAAACAACGAAATACATAATCGAGTAACCTAATGCAAGGTCGTCTAAATTATTCCGGAGGCCTCCGCTACAGCGTCCTTCATAGCCTGAGTTGTTTTGGGACCATGAGCACAATTAAACGAAATAAAAACGAACCTCGAGAACATTAGGAACGTTTTCCAATATATGCAAAGAAAATAAGTGGAAACGGGAACCACCGAGGAGCCGGAATGTTAACACACCTGTCTTGTGAACAGCTCCAAGATGATGTAGACGTTCTTGGCGTCCTCAAAGTGGCCGTGGAAGCGAACGACGTTCTCGTGGCACAGGGTTCTGTGGATGTTGATTTCCTCTTCGAGCTGTAGACAACAATTTAATTAGTAATCTCGCAAAAGGTTGCATTAAGCGTAAGCAAAATAAGCAAAAGGTGTTGACTAAAGGCGCTGGTAGTTATAATTATAAACCCTTGCGCTGAAAATGAAAAAAAAAACCATTACGATGGCAAAGGCAATCGGCCACTAGAGCGAAATCTTGCAACATACGGCCCTACTGATATTTGTTTACCGTAATGAGGTGTAAGTTTTGTCCCCTGCTTGTGACCCTCATTTGCAGATAGAAAGTTGCACGAAAATTGGCAGCAGCATCAAAACGAAATGGAGAGATTGCAGTATCCTATGGTTAAGGTGTTACTTTCGACGAAAATGGAGGTTAGATAAGCTTTAGAAACGGCCACAAATCGACACACAGGGGCCATAATCTATAAGAACCCACCATCCATATCGAATCTATTTGGTCCTATCGCGATAGTCACTGTTGTTCTGTGATATTGACGCGTATTTCAAGCGTCCCTAGAAGTCACCATTGGCTCATATGAGACCGGACCTCACCATATCAGCGAAAATGGTTCGGTTGTTCTCCACTGATGCTTGAAAGCGATAGCAGCATGACTGAACAACAGTGACGAATTGGAGATAACTAACTGGACTCGAAATCGAAAGTGGATAATGTATCATAATAGAATACGGCCTCGAAGCCCAAATCCACGAAACGTTTAGGTTTCGAACCGGCTGGCTTTGACGACTCGTCATTTTGGCATAAACGCGGGCAGGGGAATATGGTGGGAGGACGAGAGTAGACACAACCAATCAGCGATCACGCGAGCTTTCTTTTGCATTCGCTAGACAGCGCCACAAATTTTGAACTTGCGCGCGGTTCCTATGCCGCAGGACAACCTTCGTTACTTTCGTTTTCATATGATTCGATGCGTCTGCCCGCCTCGCTGCAGCGGCGTCGTCAGAAAAAATGGCTGGTGTTCAACATGGCTTGAACTTTGTTATACGATCGAAAGATCTGTTAAGCATGGTCTCCACTGTGTCAAATAAACTGCAACGTGAGATACCCAATAGGCATGTTATCCCGTGGTCATACTACTAGAGCGTGGGACATACCACCGAGCAGTGAAGTTCGGTTTGACCTCGTGAGGCATTTATGGTCATTGCCTCATCCACGTCGAAACAGGATGTTGTACCGCGAGGAGTAGAGCCCTCGCTCTAAAAGCCAAAAAATCAATTTTTTTTCTCCTCAGTGTCCAATTAAGAAAATTTCTACAAAGAGAAAAGAAAGAGAAAAGACGAAGCGCAGTGATATAGGAACTCACATATTGCCAGAGAATGTCCGTTGTAAGATGACTCTTGGGGATGATTTTGCCTGCGTGCACCACGTTCGCCTTTCTGTCTATGAACTCGTAGACGTGCGCAAATCCGCCCTGAAAAAGTAATGCCAGCTTTGCGTCATGGACACCCAAATGAGGGGAGAATGCTGTCGCAGTGTGTGACTGAAACACTCGGGCAGTGGGTCCGTTCATTCGAAGACGAAATTGCCTTGATGCCTAAGTGCTCAAATTAGACCGCAGCAAGAAATTCATGACATCTGGTACGAATACAAGCTGAAACTAGGTATGCTTTAAAGGTATGATTCAGTTCACAAAGCATAGCAGACAGGAATATGGAGGAAGTCCTTGCAGGTTCGCACGAAAAGTGCAGAAATTTCGTGTTTCAGCGCAATTATCCAGCAGTCCTTCGCAATAAACTTTTTGAGGCATTAGGATGCCTTCTATTGGCACAGTAATGCCTGTATAGTAGGGGACGTCAGAATACAGAAGAATCGCATTAAAGAATAAAATGAGCAATATGACTTTCAAATGACAAATTTACACAATAACACCGCATCTGTAACCGAGTTCTTCCGGTTTTGCACAGTCGTAGTCGTCCGGTCCACATGACGAGCTACCCTCCGTCCGCCTCCCAAACGACAAACTCGCCGCGGTGGCTCAGTGTTTATAGCGCCCGGCTGCGGAGCCGGGGTACGCGGGTTCGTATCCGGCTGCGTCACCCGCGTTTCAATCGATTTGAAACGCAAACAGCGAACGTCTGCTGAGCGACGTCGGTGCCTGTTGCAGATTCCTGAAGGAACTGTTCACCCTCTTTGCAGAGCGTCCTTAACCTCCTTGCTTTTAACAGCGCCGCTTCTCAGCCAGGTCCCAGCCGGCTGCACTCGATGACCAAAGCTACCGAAAAAAAGTTAATATTCAATCGAAATCGAAATAAAGGAATTTCAACCCCGTTTTGCGAGAAACGCTAGACGGAGGAGGGACCAACACAGGGGATGCCGCCAGAGGACACTTACTCCAATGGGTCGGCAAACATCTAAAAGCGCACGAAACGCCACCTATCTAAAGGCGATGAAATCGGAGCTGCGTCATGTTACCCCTACAAACACACCCGATGAGTATGCTAGGTATGCCAAAGCATCGTACAATGATCAGAGGTGTGCCCAGGTCTAGGTGCCCAGACAAACACTATACCTGGTTCCCACACTGCGCAGCCTGCGGAGGGGATAAATACGCCTTAAGCCCGACACTCGGCATCGCCGAAACAGCCCCTTCTTTTGAATAAAACAGGAATCAGCGAAAAAAAAAGAACCGTCGAATGAGCCTGGGCAGACTAAGCAATCTCAACAGCTTTAAACAGCCGACGAACTATCCAACCCACGAGTCCGGCAGTACAGCTGGGAGCAAGAAACCTCATCGGGCTCCGTGAGAAAATCTTGTTCTCACCAGTGATGCGTGGCGGAACTGCACAATCCAGGTGAGCGATCCTCCATCCCGTCAGTGTTTATAGGGAAGATGAAGTAGAAAAACCGTCGAAGAAGGCACCCCCTTTTTGGTATAAGCCGTGTTGTGAGGCAAACAACAACACCTAACAGCCGCGTGTGTCTTGGCCACTCCCCCTAAGTGGGTACGTGCCATCTTTATTTGAGGCCAACAAACCAACCACACAACCCCGACGATGAGATGAGTTGACCAGCTTTTCGATTATTTCACCCAAAAAGAGGTTTTTTCACAATTGACCCGCCGCGGTGGCTCAGTGGTTAGGGCGCTCAAGGAGGAGGAAAAATATTTATTCAGAGCATAAAAACTGGGTGGGTTCAGTACGAGAACCCATTGGTCGCCATCATAATCCGGCCCCTCTCAACCAGCGATCTCTGGTCGAGGGGGCTGTGGCTATGAAGGGTTGCCTTCCAGCGCTCATAAGTCGGATCGGGATTGCTGTCCAAGTCTAGGTTTTCTTGACATTCCCAAACCGCGTGAAAGAGTGTGCCAACTGCTCCACAGAAGGGGCAGGACGAATCGTAGGTGTCTGGGTACCATTTACTCATTAGGTGAGGATTGGGCAGAGTATTAGTTTGTAGTCGCCTGATTATGTGCTCTTGATATTTACTTAGGGTTTTGTGAGGAAGAGGATATTTCCTTCTTGTGATCTTATAGTACTCCGTAATTTCTGCGTAGCTTAGTAAGGGTGAGAGGTTGTCAACTGTGTCAGAGAGAGGCTGCGTGCCAGATGCTCGGAGGAAGAGAGCTCAAGCAGCTGTGTTGGCCGCCTCATTGCCCGTCGTTGAGAGGTGCCCTGGCGTCCAGAAGATCTGGATGTTGGAAGGATTAGACCTTTCCAAAATTTCCCAACACGGAGCCCCAACGCGGCCTCTGAGGTAATTGCGTACCGCTGATTGTGAGTCGGACATAACCGTTGCCTCGCTGTTCTTTGATATCGCTAGTGCGATAGCTGCTTCTTCAGCCGATGTGGTATCCACCGCTTGGATAAGGCTGCTTGCAATGATATCCCCCCGGGGTGAAACTGCTGCAATTGCCGCGACTCCGTTAACGGGTCCAGCCGCATCGACGTAGGTCGTGTCCTTGTTTCCATCCCAGCGCTTAGAGAGGTGTCTAGCTCTGGCTAGTCTCCGTCCTCTGTTGTATTCCTCATCCATGCGTTTTGGTACGGGGTGAGTCGTGATGTGTCATCTCATCTGCATGGGCATGTCGATCTTGTCAGCGACTTCCCGGGGTGGACTGATTCTCAGCTTCTGTAATATTTTTCTGCCAGGCTTAGATGTTGAGAGCCTGACAATTTGATTTACACGGTGGGCCTCTATTAGTTCGTCGATGGTGTTATGGATCCCCAGCTGTAGTAAGCGCTTAGTGGATGTGCATAAAGGGAGCCCCAGCGCCGTCTTAACTGCCTTTCGAATAATAACATCTAGTTGGTTTTTCTCCTTTTGCTAAGCCGTAAATACGGGGTGGCGTATGTTAGTTCAGAGAGAATGAAAGCCTCCAGTAATCTTAGGGCCTCCTTCTCTTAGCCCATTTCTTTTCTTGATCACCCGGCGTAGCATTCTAGAGACTTGCTCGGAATAGGCTTGGAGCTGTCTGATTGTAGTGGTGTTAATGTTGCCGCTGGGTATGGTGGCTCCCAGGATCTTGATCTCTTTCTTGTTCGGAATGCTCATACCCTGGACCGTAATGGCGACAGAGGGAGTGGACGGCAAAAGCCCCGTATTCTGCTTCTTGCCACGGTCGATCAGGAGTAACTCTGATTTCTCGGGAGAGCATGTTAACCCATGCCTCGCCGCATGGTGGCACACGACATTCGCTGCTTCCTGAAGCCGGTCTTAAATTTCCCCTTCATTACAGCTGCAGCACCAGATCGTAATGTCGTCGGCGTATATAGCGTGCTCAATGCCTTGGATGCGATCTAGCTTCTCTGGTAGCCCACGCATGGCCAGTTTGAAGAGAAGCGGAGACAAGACCGCTCCGTGCGGGGTGCCCTTGGAACCTAGATTGAACGGAGAGGAGGTCCGATCACCAATACTTATTGACGCTTTTCTATCGGAGAGAAAGTCCCTCACGTAATTTTAATTTTATGTGCGGTCACCACAGTTGATGCTGTTAAGCTCATCCAGTATTCCCTGGTGGTTGACATTGTCAAATGCCCCTTTTAAATCGAGCGCAAGGATGGCCTTGACCTGACATCTGCCGGGGTTGTCCAGAATATCCTCTCTGATACGGAGGAGAATATCCTGTGTAGACAGTTTTTCTCTAAACCCGTACAGCGTGTCAGGGAGGATATCAGTCTTCCTCAGGAGTCGCTTCAATCGGGCGTTCACGACCCTCTCGAACAGTTTACCCAGACACGACGTCAGGGAGATCGGTCGTAAATGATCAATATCGCATAGCTTTTTGGGCTTGGGAATAAATCGCACTAAAGCCAATTTCCAGGAGTCGGGGATCTGGCCCTTGTTCCAGCACTGCGTGTTGAAGTATTTGACTAATTCTCTTAAGGAGATGTCATCCATATTAAAGAGCATCTTGGTGTTCATCTGGTCCGGTACAGGAGCGGTGTTCTTACGCATGACGTCAAGCTCCGCCCTCAGTTCCTCAACCGTTACGTCTTGGTCCATCTCTTCATTGGGTGCACCGGTGTACGCAGGGAGAGGGTATGAGGATCCCAGATCGAGGAATTTCCGTGCAAGTTCTGCAATGAGGGCTTCGTTGTCCCCTTTATAACTGTGCAAGGCGTTACAGAGCGTGTCTGTTTGCTCCTTCCGGTTTGAGTTCGGCTCGATAAGGGATCTGAGGAGTCGCCATGCTTTAGCCGTGTCCATTCTACCGTTGAGCTCATCACACAGCTTGAGCCAGTTTTGGTTAGCGAGGTTATGTGCGTAATCATCCGCTTCTTTGGTGAGTTCTGCAATCTTGGTCTTCAGCTTGCGATTTAACTTTTGCCTTTTCCACCTCCTTGTCAGAGATCTCCTGGCTTCCTACAGATGTAACAGGTGCGGGTCAACTGCCGGAGTTTCCTCCGTGGGGTTCGCTGTCGTAGAGTGCATGGCGACGGTTTTTCATCTGCAGCGCTGTCCATGCCTCAATATCTGTGATATCTTCGTCCGGGAGACGTGCGATTTCCTCTCTCCACTTGTCCCAGTTCCCAATCTTAGCCTTGACAAATGGTTTCCGACATTTAACTCCCTGAACAGTGCAGGAGACGATGAAGTGATCACTGCCCAGGGACTCGCCAGTGTTAGACCAGGTGACCTGCAGGCAGTTTTTCACAAGCGTGAGATCTGGACAGGTGTCTCTGCTGACGCTATTACCCGCTCTGGTGGGTTGCAGGGGATCCGTTAAGATTGTGAGCCCTTCTCTGTTAGCGATCTCAAGGTTCCTCCTACCTTTCGGGCTGTTAAAGTGATATCCCCATGCTTGATGGGGCGCATTGAAATCACCGGCTATGACGAGGGGGTCCTTACCTGCCCTCTTGATAAAATTATTAAATAGCGTGGCTATCTGATAACATGAGTCCCTGGGGCGACTGAACCCGTTCAGTATGTGCAAACTGCGTTTTCCCCTGTGTTTGGGAAGAATTTCAATGTAAGCATGTTCGATATTTTCGGCTAGCGGTTCTTGCAGCGTTGCGGTAAACTCCTTGTGAACAAGTATTCCTAGGCTATGCTCGTCTTTGAAAGTTTTGTACCCCTTCATGCTGATGACCGTATTTGCTTCTTGAAGTACTATTACAGCAGGTGGCGTCTCCGACGTGTCGATGAAAATTTGAAGGCTTGCTTTTTTCTTTTTTAATCCCTGACAATTCCATTGCCAAATTATTGTTTCCTGGCCCCTATGTGCCATGGTCCTTATTCGTTCTCTTCTGGAAGGGGGTGCCTGTCGGCATATTTGGATTTCCTATTTCGGAATTTTGAACTCGTTGAGTTCAGATTTGAATTCGTCTCGCACTGCGGCAATGGCGGAGTTTATGTATTTCCTAGTGTTGGCGGACTCGTTTGCGAGCTCGTTTTTGACCATCTGAATAACTTGTAGTAACTTTTCATCCTGCTCCTCTCTGTCAGCCCTCAGCTCTGCAATGACGCGCTCATAAATTGACTGTGAGTTTGGCCGGGCTTCGGGTGTTTTGTCGGGAGTTGTTTGTGACTGCAGCCTGACCAATTTAAGTTAAGCTCGCAAAGCCTCGTTCTGTTTTTTTAGCTGAATAACTTCTGCTTTCAGGTCGTTAAACTCCTTCGATATCGCGCTTCCGGGGAGGAATGGAGGCAACCCAGCATAGCCCACCTTTACGATGTGTCTTGATTCTTCTTGCTTCTCAGAAGACGGTCCGCGTTCTCGGGTGCGTGGCATCTCCTATGCCGGTGGATCCGCCTTAGGTGCAAAGGAGACCGACCTGGTGGTCCCCTGCTCTTTATGATGTCTTGACTCTTCTGTTCCGGATCGGCCTGACGAGTTGCGACGTTGACTAGACTTAGATCTTGACCTGGACCTGGACGTAGAATTGGAGGCCCCTCTTCTGGATTCCTTCTTCTCGAACTGCTCTTTTCGGCTGGTGCGTACAGCTGCCGCGTAGCTCTTGCTGGTGCCACTGGTTGTCGGTTTCTCTTCCTGATCACCCAAATGTTGATGTTTCCTAGGCTTATTGATGGGATCCAGAAACTTTGCTTTGCATTCTCTTGAGTAGGTGTGGTGATTCCCCTGGCATGCCGCACATGTTGGGGTGCAATCGTGAGCTTCCCCGGGATGTAGCTTGCCGCACGAGTCACATTTCTATTCAGCTGGGCTGGGGCAGACGTCCGGTCTATGTCTTCCCTGCGGTCTTCCCTGCCGCACAGTACGCAAAACGGTCTAGTTTTCCTATAAAGAAAACATTTGCGGTCGATCCACCCGTACGTAACAAAGAAAGTGACTTTGTATCCACTGAAAAGTATCACCGCCGAGTTGGATCTGCACAGCCTTCGGACGCCTAATATTTCGTGGGTTTCCGAGGAAAAGAGTCTCTCTAGGTCTCTGATGCGTTGGGGTCAATCCCGTGCACCAACTCTTTGCATGAGTCTTGCGGTGTTCTCACGTAGGCATTGAGGTGGTACTTTTTCCCGTCTAGGTTGATGTGATCGATCTTCGCAAGTACTGTGGCGTCTTCGACATGGGAAGTTGCCGCGATGATGATATTTTGCTCTTCAATAACTCTGATGTATGGTTTGGCGCGTAGCGTCTTGCCACGTAATGCGTTTTCGAACGCGACGTTAAGTGGGTGTACACTCCCACCCCACATTTTTAGGTCCAAACGGTCTTTCGGCTTGATAATCACTTTAAATTCATACTTGTCGAGGTCAGGCAGTCTCTGGGGCCTTTTGCGGCTCATGGGATCCGCTGCTGGTGACTTCGGGTCATATTCATATGCCTTCGGAGCCGAGTGCCCTTGTGCACGCTGTCCTGCCCTGAGGCATATCGTCTTCCATCCAGGTTCTGGCTGTGATTTATCATAGTTCGCCTCGCCTTGTTTGCTGCTGCTCGGAACGCTTCCGAATCCTCCAGACTCGGGGTCGTAGCCATGGGTGTGGTCCACATCCATCGTCTTAGCCGTAGCGGAGTAGCTGCTCGCTGGTCAGGCCGAACGCGGCAGCGAACGCCGGGCCCAGTGCCGAAGTGCTTGCGAGGCTTAGCGATCCCACGTTTTGGCTTGGGCTTTAAAGTCCCGCATAATGCCAAGAAAGTTACTTCTTGGGATCAAAGCGTATCCTCGAGTAGTTCTCGACGTTATACGTCTGATCCGAAGAAAAATGTGGATCTGCGAATGGATATTGCGCGCACAGGACGAGAAATCCACGGAGCGCAGACAAGCTGCGTCCGCTCAATGCATCCGCTCCCGGTATCCCTCTTAGGGCGCTCGACTACTGGTCCGGAGTTCCCGGGTTTGAACCCGACCGCGGCGGCTGCGTTTTTATGGAGGAAAAACGCTAAGGCGCCCGTGTGCTATGCGA
>JARKHS020009655.1:0-80994 GCA_030143305.2 Amblyomma americanum
AGTAGTAAAGACTTTTATTCGACCATAATTTATAGGCCGAGCATGTCGACCGCCTGGGCGACCAGAAGCCGCTGTTCTTCTTCCCCTTCAGCGCCAAGCCAGTCGAGCCAGGTGGTGATGGATAGAAAGGGTGGGGGGAAGGAACCCGACTGCTGAGCAGCCGGGCAATAGAAGAGGCAATGGGCCAGGTCCGCATAGATGCAGGGGCAGTTGGGACAGGAAGGGTCCGATCGATAGCGATAGAGGAAGAGGCGGGACGGGGTGATAACTGCATTCATCTGAATGTGCCGAAGAAGGCGAGACTCCGGCACCGTGAGTGATGGATGAGGAGGAGGGTAAAGGTGTTTGTCGAGGCGGAGCTCAAGGTAGACCTCTTTTATGGTGCGGCGAAGGGTGAGCCTCCCACCGTCCTCCGAGGGCTTGGGCCAGGGGATCAACGGTGCCCGGAAAAGTGTGTCGCGGGCGAGCTGATGGGCCAGCTCATTGCCGTCAATCCCTGAATGCCCAGGGACCCAGCGGAGGAAAACGATGGAAGGCTGCAGTGCGGAGACCGCTCGCTCGACCTCCTGTTGGAGAGAAGGGGTCAGGGTGCGTTTCTGTATGTGGTGTATAGCGGCTTGTGAGTCTGAATAGACTGTGTACTCTCGGAGAGAGGGAAGGAGGGCAAATGACTGGAGGGCATGCGCAATGGCGAGGACCTGGAGGGACAATGCGTCTGGAGGGTGTAGATACGGCCCGCTGGTGTGGGTTTCAGGAGAAGGGAGGTGTGGATGGTACAGGGCGTAGCCGCAGGAACCTCGAGGAGCCACGAAGGAGGCATCCGTGTAAGCTACACCCTGGGTATCAAAGAGAGGGGAATGGTGCTGTGCGGCCGCATGACGACGTCCGGCGTGCAGGACGGGGGACATGTTGGCCGGGAGGGGAAGGATACGAAGATTGGGAGCGGGGGTGGGAATAGGAGATGTAAACGGGGAGATTGGAATGGGCGAGATACCCGCTTGAGTCAATAACCACTGACCCTGACGGGTAAGGGAAAGCCGGGCAAGTTGTGAGTCACGATGGAGACTGATAAGAGAACGAAGAGGATGGAAGAGGCCTGTGGCAAAGAGCTTAGTGGTAGAGGTAGTGATAGGGAGGTTGAGGGCTGCCTTGTAGAGGCCCACAAGGGCAGTCTCGAGAGCGTTAAGTTGAGTCTGATTGAAGGAAGCGTAGGGTGCAAAGTACAAGACTTTGTTGAGGGCCAGCGCGTGGGCAACGCGGCACGCGTGAGCCTCGTGGAGACCTGAGCGTCGAGTGACCACGCGCCGCAGGAGGTGAGTTACAGAGTGGCAGGTGGTGACAGCGCGGTGGAGGGCTTGCACATTCTTAGCCGCATGCAAAGGGAAGCCAAGAACTTTGCACTGTGTGACGACAGGAATGGGAGAGCCAGAAAGGTGGAGAGAGACGAAGTGGTTGTGTGAGCGCTGGTAGGAGGAATGGTTGAGAAGGAGAAGCTCGGATTTCTCAGGAGCAGGAGAGAGGCCAGCGGTGGTGAGAAAGGAGTCGATGAGATCTAGGCCACGTTGCAGGGTGTCCTGTACGTGACCGGGAGAGCCAGATGAACACCAGAGAGTGATGTCATCGGCGTAAAATATATGATGCAGGTCGGGAATTTCAGCTAGCTGGGAGGCGAGAGGGGCCATAGCGAGATTGAAAAGGGTAGGAGAGAGAACAGCACCTTGAGGAGTGCCACGGGTGAGGTGGTGTGGGTTAGACAAGTGGGTATCTACTCGAAAGCGAGCCACACGTTTAGAGAGGAATGAGCGGATATAGGAGTACATGCGGGAGCCACAATCCAAAGAGGCGAGTTGAGAAAGGATGTGATCGTGGCAAACACCGTCAAAGGCCTTGCGAACATCGACAGTCACAAGTGCGTAAATTTGAGTGGGTGTAGGGGACAGAAACGTTTGCTGGAGAATCAGAAACATGTCCTGTGCACAGACGCGGCGTCGGAAGCCAATGAGAGAATGGGGGAAGAACTCCCGTGCCTCAAGAAAATCAGAGAGGCGAGTCAGAGCCATTCGCTCAAGGGTCTTACCAACGCACGACGTCAGGGAGATTGGGCGGAGGTTAGAGAGAGAGGGAGGTTTGCCCGGCTTTGGAATCATAGAAATAAGGGAGGATGTCCAGGAGCTCGGCAAGCAGCCGCTCTCCCAGGCCTCATTGTAGGTTTGAAGGAGGAATTCTTTGGCGCAGTCAGGAAGGTTACGAAGTGTGGTGTATGTAATGGCATCCTCACCGGGAGCCGAGCGTGTAGAATTAGCAGCCAGAGCAGATTCGAGCTCCCGGAGAGTGAAGAATTGGTCCAGATCGGGGTTAGGTCCACCTGAGTACACCGGGTAGGAGGGTGCCAGAGGGGGCGGGAGGTAGAGAGAGGCGAGTTGATCAAAAACTTCGGAGGGAGTCCCCTGAGTGAGGGCTTTAGCTAGAGTGGGAGCAAGGGCAGGCTTACTGCCAAGGAGGGATTTAAAGAGAGACCATGCGGATCGCGAGTGCAATGCAGAATCAAGGCCATCACAAAGAGCACTCCAACGAGAATGCTCGAGGGAGGCGCAGTGGGCGACGATCTCAGCCCGCAGAGCAGTGATCCGGGAGGAAAGTTGGGCATTGTGTGGTTGGGAGCGAAAGGAGCGTTGAAGACGTTTACGGCGACGCCATAAACGGATAAGGTGTGGATCTGGGTCCTGGATTGGGTAACGAGAGCGAACGCGACGGCTACTGGACGTGAGCGCTGCAGAGATGCGCGACGTCCAGTCGTCGTAGGATTGAAAGGAGTCGGAGGCGAGATTTGTGCGAAAAGCATGCCAGTCAGTGTGAATAACCGGATGACAGCGAGGGATGTGGGAAAGAGAGGTGGTGATATGAATGAGAAAGTGGTCACTTAGAAGAGTTTCGGCTGTCACCTGCCAGTGAAAGGAAAGTGAACCCCGAGAGAAAGTGAGGTCGGGTGTCGTGGAGCGTTGTGAGGCAATGCCCGCTCGAGTAGGAGAGCCAGGAGTATTAAGAAGGGTGAGGTGGCGTTCCTGGGCCAGACAGTGCAGGAGGCGGCCGGGTTTGAGGGTTTGTGGGTAGCCCCAGAGTGTGTGAGGTGCATTAAAGTCACCACCAAAGAGGAGATGGGAGGTAGAAGGAAGAGAGTGAAGGAATTTGCCCAGAGCAGAGAATAAAGAGGAAGTGACAGGGGGGTTGTAAAAAGACAAAAGGACGAGTGAGATGCGGGAAGAAGGGTGGTAATAAACCACACAAACTAAATATTTAGGGAGGGTGGAGGGGATGTCAATTTGCTCTACGAGCACGTCACTGCGTACATAAATAGACGCAAGTGGCGTGGCCGTAGTGGCATGGTAGGCGCGGTAGCCTGGGACATTGCGGGCCGTCCGGGTCTCCTGGAGAAGGAGAAAATGAGGCAGAGAGGGGCGGGTGAGTAGGTACTGGTGGAGGGGGGTCTTATTGTGACAAAGATTTCGGCAGTTCCACTGCACAATTTCGAGGTCCTCGCCAAACGCCATTATGAGAGTGGAGAGGAACGCGATGGTACGCGTTCCTTCTTTTTTGCCGGGGGCAGTGACTCATGGACGGATTGGAGCATAGATGTGAAAGATTCCAATTGCTTTGATTGTGCTTGGAGGGTGGTAAGAATCTGGAGAACCGAAGTTTCCAGCTGAACCAAGCGAGTGTGATGTGCCTGTGTGGTGGTTTCGACAAGGTCAGCCAAAGGGGCGACCTGGGCTCTGGAGGAGGGAGTGGGGAACGTGGCAAGGTGCTCATTTAGCTTGCTAAGCTGGGAGGTAAGAGAGGAGGTGGTTGTCTGGAGGGTTTGAGTCAAGGCATGTATCTGCTGTTGTAGATCGTGGGAAATGCGCTGCTGCTCTCGCTGCTGGCGTTCGAGCATTGCTAGCCGGAGGTCGAAGGAGCGGCTCGCGTCAGTCAAGGATGGAGAGGGTGGTGTAGTGGAAGAGAGGGACGCTGGCACCGAGGATCCTTTAACTATGGCGGCGAAGGAGCCTGGTAGGTGACGTGATCGGAGCTGATGGATATTCATGATTAGAGGAGGAGGACGAGGAGGAGGAGGAGGGGGTGGTGGGTTGAGTGGCCCGGCGCAAAGCTAGGCGTCGGAGGTATGCAGCTTTAGCACACTCGCGTTGTTTAGCAAGGAGGAAGGGGCAAGTGGGGTCGAGGGAGGGGTGGGTATTCACCTGGCAATGAACGCACCAGGGCTGGGCACACACATGAGCGGAAGGGTCAGCGGGTAGAGGAGCAGCACATCGACGGCACTTTGCCGGAACGCTGTGCTGGGGGCATTGGTGGGCGCGGTGGCCTAGAGTGAGACAACGGGTGCAGGTGGGAGGCTTAGGTTTATGAGGACGGCACCGGAAGGCAACGCGTTTGAAATATACAAAGTGGGGGATGACGGTACCAGCGAACGTTATGAGCACTGATTGAGTGGATCCCATCATGCGAGCAGCGAGAATATCTGTTTTGAAAGATTCTAGTTCATGCATGAGCTCATCAGGAGTGAAGTGGCCACCGGCGTTATGGATGACGCCGAGGCATGAGATGGGAGGATGGGGGGAATAAGTTTTGATGCTGACAGGCTTACCGTGAAGGTTAAGGTGCGTGATAGAAAGTAGGAGGTGGGCGGTGAGAGGAGAATGAGTTTTTAAAAACACAAGGCTTTGGGCTGGCTTGGCCTGAAGGGTGATGTCTGCACTGGTCTTGGAGGAAAGTTGTGCAGCGGAGGTGACTGCGGCGAGCACGTCGTAGAGAGGCAGCTTGGGATTGAGGGTACCAGGAGGGAGTTGTATGCCAACAGTGATGAGCTCGGAGCGGGGTCGGGTGGCGGAAGCAGGCTTACGGCTGGCACCGATGGTGCTCCAGCCGATTTCCGGGGATGAAGTGTCGTCTACCGGGGACGCCATGAAGTCCATGTCTGCCGACGAATCGTCAGCCTGGGGCGCAATCTGCGACGCTGGTGCCGGGCTGCAGGTCTTGGTGTCAGCGGGTAATGTGGCTGGTGTAGGCGCGGCGGCACCGGCGGCGTCGACGAACGCAGGCGGCTGCGACGCGTCTATGGGCCCAAAGGTGTTGACGTCTCTTAGAGCGTGGAGTTGGCGAGCAGTGGACGCTGCGGCGACGACGAACGCTGCCGGCTGCGCCGCGGCCGTCGATCCGGAGCTCCCAGCGTCGCTCACAGTGTTGGTTGCGACAGGATTTTGCGCGGTGGCGTGGGCGGTTGGAGTAGGCCCCGCGGTGGCGGCATCAGTGGGTCTGGGCTGCAGGGGCTTCGTGAGACGCTGCATTGCAGAGGTGCAGGCGCGGCGCGTTAGGGTTAGCGAGGCGCCGCGCCGCTTCTGACTTTTGGAGGCGCTTGAAGGGCCAGCCCGGCAGCGGGCCGTGATGCCGATGGTATCCACGTGCTTCGGAAGCCTTCCGGAAACGATGGAGAGGAAATCCAGGGGCGGGCGAAGCCCTGGATTAGGCCAGGGGCAGGTGAAAGCGGAGCTCGATAGGCAGCAAGCTAAACAGGGCGGCGCCACCTAGCGCCGTTGGCAAAAAAACAGCATAAGAAAGCCTGGGGTATTTTCTCTCCGTATCCCACTGCAGAGAACTTACGTTTAAACGGGCCAACGCCAGAGTGCGGTACGTGAGAAAAAATGCAGAGAAAATCTGCTGGCACAACTATGCGTCCCCAATAAACAGTTCAATACCTTCAAAGAAAATGTGGAAAAAAGTTATTAAACTCACTGGTGACCATACTCCTTGCACACTTCCGCTGTTGACAACATCGGGTACACAAACATCATTAGAAGAACAGGCCAATATATTGGGCGAATTAGGCTGATCTTCGTACTTGAATCTCAGCAACTATTACAAATACATCAATGTGGATTTTAAGAATCTTGCTCGACCTCTGATCACCTTGTCAGCCTAGAAAACGCCATTCGGTAGATGTTCATTTACTAGCAGCACTGTATGGAGGTCGTCTTATGACCTGGAGAAGGCTGTGGAGCGACCAGAACATGGACTCGACCACCCGTCCAGCGAGACCTCATCGCTTAGTGGGGCTGAGTCAATGATCGTGGACAGTGACGAGTCAGTGGCCGATATGGCTGACGTGGACAACGAGAGCTTCAAGTTGGTGAGTCATCGCAAGCAACGAACGGGAGGGATCCCGGGAGTGGTTGAGCCAACAGAAAAGGAGGTTGATTTAAGAGAGAAGAATCCCATCTTACTTTTCGCGGCCATTCAATCACTGCTGGGATCAGCTCCGATTCGAAGTCGGTTCACCATGCACGGGGCTCTTCAGCTGGATGTCTCTACGGAAGAGCAGGTTGACAAGCTCCTGCACAGCTCCCATTCCTACATGAAGAACACCTGTGTTATTAAGGGTGTACCAAAGTGGTATTCAGAACGCGACCTACTTGATCATCTGAAACCACAAGGTGTGCTGCACGTGAAACGACTTGTGCGTCGTGTGGAGTCTCCAGGAAAAGAATGGGCTGCGAAACCTACCAACTCTATCGTGTTGACATTCGCTCCCAACTCAGAGCGCCCCGAAAAAATTGATCTGGGATTCACAAAACACGCAGTTGCAGATTTCACTGAAGCTCCTCCACGGTGTTTTAGATGCCAACGGTTTGGGCACGTGGCCAAAGTTTGCACAAAGGATCGACGCTGTAAGCGGTGCGGAGGCGACCACGACTTTAAAACCTGCAGGGCAGATTTTGCTTGCGCCAATTGCGGTGGCGATCATCCAGCGAGTTTTGGAGGCTGCCCCTTCCGTGTGAGCGCTCTGCACCGTCGGATGCCCTTTATTGCTGGTCCAAAAACCCCACCGACTGAGACGCCTGTCCCAGGATTAGACGAGTTCCCAGTATTGGAGTCTGATGTTGTTGCGTTGCCCAACAATGTCCCTAAAAGACCTGAGTCCAGCAAGACGCCAAGGCCCAGTGCGCGCGAGTCGACTGTTCGACCTCCAGCAAAAGGTGTCCATGTTCCTGAGCGGCTGGATCAGAGCCAGACTCCACGGCAAGGGGGACCCTCATATGCACAAGTGACAAAAAAAAACAAACAGCTACTGCGGACAAGAGTGTGTCCCCGTCGGCATCTTTTGTCGATGTAGTAAGTGAGTGCGTTGCGCAAAATAAGGAGCTCAAAAATCAAGGTACGTCTGACCTTCTTCATGTTTTGTTTGGGGCCCTGCGTTCACATGTTCCAGCGATGGCGCATGGTAAACTGAAGAACTTCCTACAGCTGGTGCTTTCTTTTGAGTCCCTAATTTCCACCTTCGCGGCAAACTTCCTTGCGAACTAAAATGGATGGGGCTAAACCTCGTGGATTTCATATGCACCGAAAAGTGCCGTTTATATTTCAGTGGAACTGCGCTGGGATTTTAGGTCGGTTAGCTGAACTAAAACTATTCTTGAAAGAGACTTGCGTTTCAGTATTGGCCCTGTCAGAAGCTGGCCTGCCAAGCGGGAGATGTTTGACTGGATATGTCGCCCATAAAAACTGCAGCATAAAGTCATTTCCTGCAGGAAGTGCTGCGCTTTACATAAGAAGAGAAATTCCACATGTTTCTCTAAGCGTTGCCGATCTTTGCACGGATGACATTGAGGTAGCGGCTGTGAGAATACAGCTCGGCTCTCGAACCCTTTCTATTGCATTCGTGTACGTGTCTCCGCGGAAGAAGGCAGCATTACATTTGTTTCTACAGCAGCTCTGCGACCGCTGCCCAGCACCTAGAATCACCTGCGGTGATTTCAATGCCCATCATGCCGTTTGGGGTGACAAGAACACGGATTCCCGTGGACGCAAACTTGTAGAGGTCATTGACAGTTTGGACCTGTGTGTTGCCAATGACGGAAGCCCCACTTTTTTCCGGCCTCCAGCCTCAGCGACAGCTATAGACCTGGCACTGCGTTCACCTGACGTCCGCGTGAGTTGGTCAACAGCGCCTGACCGCATGGGAAGTGATCACTATCCGATATTTGTGTTTGCTGCCGACTTTCGTATGCATGGTCCTAAAATTAGCAACGTGGTCAACTGGGACAAGTACAGAAAGCACCTAGAACGTGTTTCTGGTGATGTTGTTGACAAAAGGATTTCTAGTAAGCTAGCAGCACCTACGGCGGTCAAGTTACCTGATCATTTTCCGGCCCCGGATTTAAAACTCAGGAACCTTTGCGCAGCGAGAAGAAGGGCGGAGCGCCAACTCGTGCGGAAGAAGGACGACAGGCAACTGAAGACGACCTTCAATAGGCTGAAATCTTCTATTAGACGGCACACGTACAAGCTGTACAGGCAGCAATGGGCCTCCTTCTGTGCTAGTTTGACTGTGTTCTCACCGATAACGAGAATATGGCGAGTTATTGGCAGCCTTGCAGGAGAATCTCACCCTTCGAAGCCTTATGAAGCTCTTGCAATACGCAAGGAAAAACCTACTGCGTGCTTGGCAGAGGAATTTGCAGACGCACTCGTACGCGCTGATTCTGGAATAGATATATATATTATACACCATCTGCTTCCTCCAGGTCTATCATGGACGTCCCGTTCACGCTTCGTGAGCTTCAGACTGCGCTCAGTGGCCTGCGGCGCCGGTGTTCACTAGGTCCCGACGGCATCACCAATCAAATGCTGAATAATCTTTCCTTGCAACTCTGAAAGGAGCTCCTCAACTTCATCAATCGAGTTTGGGAGACTGGCGATGTTCCTCCGTCATGGAAGGTGGCACATGTAGTTCCAGTACTGAAGCCTGGCAAAGACATGACAGACCTTGCCTCGTATCGCCCTGTGTCATTGACCTCCTGTGTAGCTAAGTTGATGGAGAAGCTGGTAAATGAACGCTCATCATGGTGGCACGGGGACAGCAAGGCACTGCCATCATGTATGACAGGATTCCGCCGAGGTCTTAGTGCCCAAGATAGCGTCTTATACTTGATCAGTCACATTGAACACCACAAAGCTTTCGGCCTTTCCACCTTAGCCATTGTTTTTTGATGTTGCGAAAGCTTACGAAAGCGTGCTTCAGAGCTCAATTCTAAACAGTTTGCAAGGCATGGGCATACAGGGCCATATGTTAAGATTCATTTACAAGTTTATAAGTGATCGCGAGGTTCGTGTACGGCTAGGGGATACGTTAAGCACCGAAAGGGTTCTATCACGAGGTGTGCCTCAAGGAAGTGTTCTTTCCCCCACGCTCTTTAACGCCGTAATGGCTGGCCTACCCGATTCGTTGAAAAAAAGTTGCAGGCTAGTGCGTATGTCACTTTGTGCTGACGACATCTGTATTTGGATTACTGGCTACCACCTCAAGCGATTAGCCCTGATTGCTCGAGAGGCTCTACTTTCAGCACAACCTTACCTTCAAGGTGTGGGAATGTCTCATTCAGTGGAATAATCTGGCTTTGTTCTGTTTCCAGGTGTAGGAAAACGTCAGGCACGCTTGGAAATAGACCTCGGTCACTATTTCATCCGCTTATTCAATCACAGGCGTTTCCTTCAAGTCATTATTGACTCCCGTCTACAGTGGCGAAAAGCTGTAGATGCGATTGTTTCATCTATATCTTCTCGTCTCAATGTGATCCGTAGAATTGCACGTGAGCGATGGGGAAACCATCCTTCTTCAATGGTCAAACTTCATGAAGCGCTGGTGGTTAGCCGGATAATGTATTAATTACCTTTAATTTCCCCCTCGGCATCACAACTTTAGCGTCTCGAAGTTGTCCACAGAAAGGGCCTAAGAAGAGCCATTGGAGTTCCCCAGGCGGCTGCGAATAAGGCAGTACTTCATGAGTCCCTATCGAAACCTCTTAGCCTTATCGCTTCTCAGAGACGATTAATGCAACTTGACCGCTTAGGAGACACGGTAGCTGGGCGATCCCTTGTCCAGCGGCTCTGCAAGAGATATGAGTCGAAGGCTTACTTGGCACTCAATACTCTTAGTTCTTTAGGCATTAATGTCCGAAGGCAAAGGAAACGGTTGAAACCCCCCTGGTCTTTTTCGACCCTCGACTGTAAGGTCACAATTCCCCATCTGAGTGCCAAGCGCAGCTCTCCTTTGGCAGCAACGCGTTCGCTTGTACTGGAGTACTTGGAAACAGAGTATGCCTGCCATCTTCAAATTTTCACGGATGGTTCTGTGGACAATGTCAAACAAGCTAGCGCAGCGGCTTTTCTCATTCCTTCTTTGGACTGTAAGTGGTCCGTACGCTGTACTGCTGTCGTATCCTCCACAACGGCTGAAAATGTTGCTATTGAGGCGGCTTTACGGAAGTTAGGGTCTTGTCAGGCTCAACCTGTTGTCATCCGAACTCATTCAAAATCTGCCCTTCAGAGGTTAGAGTGCGGATTCCCTACTGACGCCTTGTCTCTAAGCTCTCTGCGCTTAGTGCAGAATCTGTACAGCAGAGGCTTTACTCTACATTTCCTGTGGGTGCCCTCTCACATAGGAGTCAGCGGTAATGAGGTGCCAGACAGTCTCACCCATAAAGCTCTCTCAAGGATTCCATCAAAAAAAGTACCTCAGGATGCGAAAATTCTCTGCAGGAAAACGGTGCTCGATCACTTCAGTACCCTGTGGAATGCATCCCACAAGCCATGTGTGACAAAGGGACTGAGAAGATCTCAGGCGACCCTTCTACATCGAATTCGCATGGCCTCTGCTCGCACTCCTGCATGGATGCATAAGACCGGCATAGCATCGTCTCCGCTCTGCTCTTTATGTGGTGTGTGCGGGGATATCGAACATTACATTAGGTACTGCCCAGAGTACAACGCGGAAAGGCATGTGATGTTCGCTTCCTTCAAGAAGACAGGAACCCGTCACAGCACAGTGCAAGACATTATCTACCCGAGTGGAAACCAGACATGCAGAAGGAGGCTGCACGCCTTCTTTTAACATTTCTGCAGAACACGGATCTCTTCTTTAAATGGTGACAGCAGGAACGGACTATGGCCTACTGTGATTGAATGTGTGCGTAGATGGTGTCTTCCGGAGTGGACTACTTTATACTGTGGGTGAATGTGTCTATAGATTGTCGCACTACTATGGGCTATGTTCTACTGTGACTGAATATGTGCATAGATGGTGACTTCTGGAGTGGACTTTGATGTGAACTCTGTGGATTGATTGTGTGCATAGATGGTGACTGCGGGAGAGAATGTGTGCTATTATAAGAGACTGTGCGCTTAGCGAGGTAGATGCGGCATTGTTAATATCGAAGGGACGCTGCGGTGGAGAAATTGCCGGCAGAAAAAGCAAGGCTAACTCCACCTGTAGCAATCAACACCTCAACCTCAACCTCAAGAAATGAATGTGAAAAATAACAGGACTGCCAGAATGCGCCTCGGTTTTTGCTACTGAGTGTTATGCCATATTCGAAGCTGTAGAACAAATATTAATGGAGTGCATCACAAATAGCATCATTTACACCGATTCCCAGAGTGTTACTCAAAGCACTGCACTCTAGAAATGCAGCTGAACCCATAATATGAAACATCATACATAACATAGTGAAAATAACAAAACAAAACCAGAACATAAAATTTTGTTAGGTTCCTAGCGTTGTTGGGATGGTAGTTAATATGCAAGCAGATGCTCGCGCTGAACAAGCATGGAATGGTCAAATAAAACAGGCGAACGTACCACACAGAAAATGTTTGAAGTTAATGCACCGTAAACTCAGAAAGAAGTGGCAGGCTGTATGAGAAGAGCACGTAAACAAGAAACTGCATTCTGTACAGCCCGTTTTAGGAGAAGGGCAATCATGCAGACATCAAAACTAGCAAGAGAAACTTCTCTGTGAAATCTGTGGTGCTGAACTCACGGTAAATCATATTTTAATTTTATCTAAAAAATAAAACTTTTAAGAAGAAATATTTCGCAACATTATTATTTTATAATGAATGCATCCCGTTACACCCCGTGTTGCTTTTAGATGATCGAGCACTGGTTTATGTTTCAAGTATTTTGAAGTTTCTCATGGAAGCCAATGCTTTAAACAAACTCTAGGTATAAAAGGCTTCACCTCTAAGAAAGACTTTAACCTTGTGTATGGCTAGGTACAAAATGCCTCACCTTCAACAAAAGCTTTACCCTTGTGTTTGGCGCATCACAGTCTCAGTTCCTTTTCGTCCATTAAAATCAATGTAACTAACTCAAATTTATTTTGTCAAATATTAACACGGCTCAACACTAAGAGGTGCCGACCGGTCGCTGACAAAAAATCGTTGGGCCGTATAAGCCTTGACAACACAGAACACAAAGCGGGCCAGCCGAGTTGTAGCCTTCATTCATTCAGACTTATTGTGATAATAATACGAGTTCCAACGAAACCAGAAACTTTCGGCTTTGAATGTAATACAGAACGCAAATGGATCTTTTATAATGCATTTTCTTCAAGGTCCTAAATTTTCTGCTTTTCTTGTGATCTCTCTACTTATTTTTCTCCGATTTCAAAGTATGACATCCGTGAAAAACGGCGCTGCTTTCATGAAAAGCCGATTTACTAGTCGGCTTCCAGGTAAGCTTTGTCTACTCTTCGCGATTCCATTGCACTGACGACATTTGCTTCGCAATGCAATGCCTCGAGATCGTTTTGCAACGCTTGGAGGAGAAGTCGTCTTCCCGCATCATTTAGAACTCAACAGATGAGCTCCGGATTGCCTCTTCACTTAGTACAGCCTTCGCAAAGACGCGCGTCTAACAAAACAAGTTGAGAACAAGTGGTGCATAGCAACAAAAAAATGAGAATGAGTAGTAACACGCTGCTTCTCCCAGCCTAGTGAATACACAACATGTGCTGCAGCAGCTGCTGTTGCATGTGCTGCTGCTGAAATGCGAAGTTGTTACTGGGCCTGAGTTTCAGAAACTGCGCTACGGATAAGATGTCCGAGAGAAGCCTTGGTACAATAGAAAAATTGCTTTTCGACATTTTCTGCTTACAAGGTTCAGCGTATAAAGAACGCTTCCCGGTTTGTCGCCATTTCGCGTCTGGTTCAGTCAAACTAAACAGGATCACATGGCGTCATATCATCAGCGTAAGTCCTAAACCTCAGAAGATTCATTCATGAGCCTCCCCCACAGCTCAGGAACTCTTCATGTATCATGACGACAGCACTCGCTCAATTACCAGCATTTCTTCCGGGGCCCGTCTGGGGATTGGACGAAGGGCAGTAAATGTACCACAAAATATTAGCTGGGGTAAGTATCAGAAACGAAGAGCGGCCTCAGGTGAGTTTCAGATGCTCAAGACACTGTTCGTTGTCCTCCACTAATTTTTGTCGCTCAGTGCCCGCTAAAAGCTTCGCAAATAGCAGTCAGATTAAGCTGAACGACTTTGCCGAAGCTTTTAAGCAACAATCGCTGGTCTGCATAAAACTTGTGCTTGCTTTCCAAATTTTGAGTTATGCGAGTTGGCAAACATTTATATCGATAAAAAGAGCAAAAAAACTGCGAACCGCAAGACGAGAGCACATAAGCTGCCATCTGTAAGGCCTAGAGTTTATAAACAACGTTCAAAGCATGGCTTATAATATACAGTAGAAACATGTGCATAAAAATCTAACGTAGATTGTCGCGACGCTCGAAACTTGGTTCATAGGGGTTTAACGTCCCAAAGCAACTCAGGCTATGAGAGACGCCGTAGTGAAGGGCTCCGGAGATTTCGACCACTTGGGGTTCTTTAACGTGTACCGACATCGCACAGTACACGGGCCTCTAGAATTTCGCCTCCATCGAAATTCGACCGCCGCGGCCGGAATCGAACCCGCGTATTTCAGGCCGGCCGCAGAGTGCCATAACCACTCAGCCACCGCGGCGGCTACGACGCTCGAAACTGCCAGGAAACCCAAGCTCTTTATTAGACAGAGATATCGACAGTTTATTATTGCCGTTGTGCTTCTGCTTCCCACATCCTATTTGGTCTTATCCTTGTGGGTGTACAGCAGCAGTGTGTGACGTAACCACACAGTGTATGTTTGCTGTTTGTTCTTCATTACCCCGCAATCTCACAATACGCCACCAGATAAGACTGGATTTTGCCATTTGTTGAATAGTCTTTTGCGAACACTTGTTCAGGCGGCGCTCAAACTGGAAAATGTATGGTGGTCTTCAGTAGAGTAGAATACTGTAACCCGGTGGTGCTAGTTCATGTGGCCCTTGTTCACAAGGCTCCGGTAAGCGGGACCGAAACGTCATTTTTTTAAACGAATGTCGGCACCTGAAACATTTCCGTCAAATAACGATCTTATCACTGAGGGTGACACCACACCCTTTCCTTGTCTTGCAATGTATCTTCTTATCGATCGCTGGACATATCTGCATGAGTTTATTATGGGCTGCATGAGTGTATTATGGGCTAAAAGAACTACACCGAGTTTGCCCGTGCATCCCGCTGTTAAGGCATAGAAAGCATTACGTAAGAGTGACAGAAGAGAGACTTTTTTCAAGTCGACTATTCGGCCCTTGCTTACCTACGTTTCGCTTCTCCCACTGGAGTAACCGAAAGCATGCCCGGCTTACACAGCATCTTGGTAGTCGGCATTCCTAATCGTAGGCGATTGCGACTGAAAGCTTCCGCCAAGATCACGGCAATAATATTTGGTCGCTGCATTCGTAATGTCATGTGGGCCTGCGTATGCGTTTTCATTTCCTGGTGTTTTTTACAATCGTCCTCCTAGCCGAAATGCCGGGCCTCAGTGCGTTCTCGGCCGGAAATCTGTCGTTTCAGCCCGGGACCTAGGCGCCTTCGGAGAGACGAGGCGCACGTGCATCATCCGTGTTTCTAAATGTTTCTTTTTCCGGGATAACTATGATTTCTCGTGAAGCCATGATGCGCGTACTCTATGCTTATTTTCGTTTTGTCGTTGAATTGATATTGGTGGCCGCCGTGCGCTTTCGGTAAGAGTGTTTCTTGGATCATTTAGCGCCAGGGGGTGCAGACAGTTTCAGCGAAACACTCCGTGTGTCCTTTAGGTGTTTGGATTTTCTTTTCTTTTCTTTACCAGACGTCGCCATCGCTTCGGCTAATTCTTGCCCGTTGCTCCAAATGGCAGTGTGGGCAGGGCACTTTATTTGTCGTTATTTTTTCTGCCCAAATTAATATGTGTCTCAGAAGGAACTGGAGGTGCAGACAGGACACTTTATTTTTCGTTATGTATTCTGCCCAAATTCACGTGACTTCCTCAAAAGGAATTTCTAATATCGCAGGCCGCAGCCCAGACGCTTCAACCCAGCCTGTTGGCAGTGTATTCCCCAAAACTGTTGGAAGCTGCCATTAAAAATCTAGAAGAGTTATCCTAGTTTCTTGGAGATAGGCTGTGCGATGGGCTAGAGCTCTGGGTAGGCGGTATTTGAGGTCGGTGCTTTGAAAGAGACGGACGCCATCCCGCATGCTCACTTATGATGATAGACTGCCCTACATCTAAGGTGACCCAACAGAGTTTGCTCCTATACGATGTTGTCAGCCTTTTATTTGCAATATACACTTTTGTTCAGTAATCAATTCATTTAGTTAAACAGTTTCTTAGTTTATTCGGCTCATTTGAGAGATTTATTTCGTTAGACAAGGAGCGCGAACCTACTAAGCATAAATAAACAAGAAACATCGACCAGCAACTACCATCATCAAGAAGAGAAAAGCGGACAGCACCTGAAAAATTCCTGCTTAACGGTCAAAAGAGACAGCTGCGCTTATCATGTCAACTGACAGACTTACCGACATCTGACGCACTACCAGTCATGCAGGGAAAGACGTTCAGCGTCGCGGTTAACAGACCAACCAGCGGAGCTTAGTGTGTCAATGGACAGTCAGTCACATCTGCGCTGAACGTATAGCGTAGTAGCAGCCTTAAACTTCCAACGCAGCGATTGACGGACAGAACCAGCGGTGCTAGCGGACAGATCAGCGCTGAGGGTGAGGGACTAGGGCTGCAGCCAGCGCAGATTCCCAGCGCATTAGTAAATGTATCTGAAGAGCGGTACAAGCTTGACTGGAGAGCGCTCCTTTCGAAAGATGGTGGCACAACTCAATGACGTCACACGCTCCTCAGCCACAAGACTACCATTTTCTTAGTGATGCCACTATACTTATCTCGATTGAACGCGTCTGCGCACAACTGCATCCACATTGGAGGATTTTAACGCACCACACACCCGGAATAGGGTAACACAAGAGCTACCCCCAAAGGCAAGAGAGTCTGGCAGGCAGTTCAAAACTTTGGCCTATCTCTTCCGAACAACCACCAAGACTGCACGAGACTAAGCATGAGCGTATGCACAGACTCCTCGCCAGACCTCACCCTGGCAAGGAACATACGAAATGCAATGTGGACGCACAGAGTACACACGCTGCGTAGTCCCCATTCCATATACTACATTTGAGGCAGTGACGCACAAATCAGTCTTGAACAAAGTAAGAATAACGACCTGGGACCATTTCAGGACTTAAGAAAGATACAGGCACAGAAACTGAAACCTTGGGGACATGGTGGAGTCACAAAAACGTTATTTTAAAGCTGCCACCGCCGAAATGACCATGACAGAAAAGGGGCAAGTCACTAACTCTTGATACGAATCCACAGACAGTCCCGTAGGCCAGCTCTCCACCGATATACACAAACCGCTCTGTATTAATCCGATCCCGAAAAACATGCACCCTGAACACAACGCCGCAAGGCGGAAAGCACGGGCAAAAACACTACACAAACACTATTCTCACTCCCTCCTTTATCCCTTCCCTTACGGCGCGGTTCAGGTGTCCAACGATATATGAGACAGATACTGCGCCATTTCCTTTCCTCCAAAAACCAATTATTATTATTATTACTCCAGCAGACAGTCTACGTCGATGTCGCGGAGTATCCAGACCAGGAATCAGCTTTCGCGATAGGGATAGTCGGCAACTCGGGCAACCCCCTTGCAGCGGCCACTGTTTAGGTTAAGCACGCGGAGGAGACCGAGGAGGCGGCTATTGCCCTCACCATCGCCTCAACGTACGCTGAATATATTCTCAGCGATTCCAAGACAGCTCTGCGAAATTTTGCGAAAGGCAGAGTGCACGCTGCCACCATGTCTATTCTTGAGAGAAAGTCCAATCTAGCACCTAGCCGCCAGATTCAAATTGTCTGGGTGCCTGCGCACTCGTTCCACCCGGGGAACGAAGCAGCCCACGATTTTGTCCGAGGTTTCGTCAACCGTGTAATGGCCTGCCCAAAGCTGAGGTCGGCCAGGGAGCGCATGGTCACGTATCACGACATAACTATGCACTATCGTAACAATTGTCTTAAATACCACCCCCCCCCCCTCTATAAGTATTTGGCCAAACCTCAGCAGGTGGATGGAGATAACTGCAGACAAACACTTTCCCCAACCCTTATAAAAACTCCATTATGTATCCGGGAATATTCTCGCCCCAGTGTAAGCTATGTGGTCTAGATAGGGTTGATTTAGCTCATATACTGCATGAATGTCCATGGGACACCCCGCCCATGGAGCTGCAGCTCTCGAAGAGTGAAGAGTGGGAGGTTGCGGTGCTCAGCTCCGACCCGAGGACCCAAATCCGGGCCGTGAGCCGTGCTTTAGAAGACGCCGAGCGCCAAGGGCTCCTGGCCACACACATCACGCGACCAGAAGTGATGCAGGGAAAGACGAAAAGCGCAATGGAGACCCCACTCGATCAACGAAAGAGCACCTTTGAATGAATTTTGACGAAAATAAAGTTTTTACCGCCACCACCACCACCTAAAGAACTCTAGGCTAATGCACATGTGGGAAGCAGATTTCAGCTTGCAAAGCCGCTGGAAGAATAACCGCAACAGAACCCATAAAAGGAAGATTAGCTCATTTATATAGACAAATTGAAACCTATACTGCAAAGCTTCAACAGAAAGGTGGCAGATTTGTGACCGCATGAATGGTAACTAAGAATATGAGTTGCAAAAGATATCAGTAGACTGGCAGGGACAGAACGGCCGGTCAGAAAATACACATGCAGAAAACCAAAATAATGTTCAACAATCTAGGAGGACAACAGTAGTACGCAAATGGTAGCGAGGTTTTGGAAGTGGTAAACAAATGCGTCTACTTGGGCAGGTAGTTACCGCTGATCAGGATCATGAGATGGAAATAACTAGAAAAATAAGAATGGGGTGGAGAACATATGGCAGGTTCTCTGAGATCATTTATTGTAGTTTATCAATATCCCTCAAGAGAAAAGTATACATCACCTGTATCTTACCAGTACTCGTCTACAGGGCTGAAACGTGGAGGTATAACCTGCTCGCCCTCTAGGTCCGAATACGTATTCATAATCAGGCACACACCAAAATGTCATTGAGCCAAATATTATAAACCTCCTGCTCCAGTTAACATCTGGGTGGAAGGGTTGCCTGTAAAAGAAGCTCAAATTATAAGAATCCTGGGACTTCCTCCAGCCAAACTGGAAGAACGACTACACATTATAAAGACTCTGGAGAACCATCAACATGACAGTAAGACTAATAAGACGACTTGCCAACAAAAAGACGGGTGTGAAGAAGAAAGAACTGTGCAGAATATAATAGTACAAACATTTGCACTAAGCAGGCTTGTCTACGCACTCCGATACTAAAATTAGACCATACCCAGCAATCCTGGACAAATTTTTTTTTTTGGGGGGGGGGAATCGTTTATGAGCGCAATTTTTTCATACAAATTATGATTTCACTAATGTATAGCAATAAATATAACCGCGGATAACCCGACGGTAGTTTTGTATTTTTTAATTAACGTTTTTGCCATCATCAAAACCGTTCATCATTGGTTTTCTATGGCAATCTTTACTGCTCGATGCGTTCGCTGGAAACACTTTTTAAGAAAGATTTTGCTACATATCATAAGAATAAAAAATTAACTTCAACAATTTCATAACACAGTATTACAATTTTCAAATTTTGAAAAAGTTTCCACGAGAAAGCTGGAGTTTAGCACTGAAAATCCAAAGAGGCTATAATTAGGCACGCATTATAGCCTGTTCTTAAAAGTACAGTGGTGCACAGGGACGTTACATTCTGACATGAGTAAGCAGCGTTTTGTGAAATTTGTCTGGGTGAACCTCAGTAGCAATATCTGAGTGTAGTTTATTCCGGTCACTTATGGTTCTAGGTATGATTGATTGCGCGTAAAGAGATGACTGACACGCCGGGCGATTGACTTTGTAAGGATGATCACGGCGAGGGAAAATGGGGCAAAGTGGTTGAAAGAAATCGTCATACAAAATGTCGTGTTGACAAAGCTTGTGAAGCAGATATAGGCGAGCGTGTTTTCGTCGTTTTAATAGGCGATCTAATATATCATATCTAATGTATATCTAATGTATCACTGGTATATGGGAAATAGTCCGAAGAAATGAAGCGAACAGCACGGCTTAGCAGACATTCAATGTTGCGTATGATGTAATCCTGACTGGGTTCCAGATTGCACATGTATATTCAATTTTAGGCCTAATCAAGGTGGTGTATGCGAGCTTTTTTAAGCGTCAGGGTGCTTGCCTTGGTTTGTGTTTCATGATTCCGAGTGAGCAACTAGTAGTCGTAAGAGTAACGTTGATGTGATGATGCCATCAACGAGATGTGTTGATGCCATCAAATTCATGCGAGATAAATAAAATCCATTTGAAACAATGTGCTTACAAATTTTCCCTATTTATGCGTAGTTTTTTCGCAATGCGATAATGTTTTTATATCCAGTGTACTGGTCACTAGGTTTCATTTGGCGCTTATTGTTGAAATCCTCATGCAAAGAGGCTATGTTTGATTTTCTCCATTTTCTTGCACGAAAACGACATAACTTCCAATTTCGTTTTAGAAACATCCTGATGTGGATTTGTCGTGCAAGAAACATGAATTTGAGCATCGTTTGGTTGTTTTATTTGCCGAAATGACGCTCACTAACGAAGAAACCCTGGAACATTTGTTTGTAGAGGAGTTAGCCCTTGATATCGATTCGGACTAAGGCGATAAATGGGAAAAATTTTAGCTAGAGTCTATGCTTCATAGCGAAGAAAGTACCGATAATTTTAGCAGTGCAGATGATAGTGTGCTACTCCTAGCGCTACAAATCCCAGTGTACAGTATACTAGTCATGGTTCTCTCTTGAAAACCATTGTACTGACTCTCACCATATATTTTAAAGCGAAATAGCACTGATTTCGCAGTGCACTGCACGTTAATCTTGAACGTTCTTGCGGCGCTGCTGCCATAACATTGCATCGGGTGACTTCACCACCCCGCCGAGCCGAGTCTTCGCCGTCGCACCGCCGGGGCTCCACAGCCACCGAACTGCTGCTGCCTGACCACGTGATCTAGCCGAGGAGACGCGGCTTGGCGTCCGTAACGTTGAGTGCGCTCCGCACACCGGATAGGCAGCGCGCTTACGCTGCCACCCTGGCAGGTGGCAGGTAACGGTTGATCGCGAAAGGTTGGCCACCCAATGAACTCTGCGGCCTGTTGTTGCCGTGCCGCGTGTCTGCCACAACATTGTCAGCGATAATTGATGCAGCCGACATCTCTCTCTCACCACCGCCACGTACCTCGAAGCGCGAATGAGGCGTCCACTGACCCATGGAGCCTGCTGTGCCCCATTTGTTTCCTTAAAGTCATCGGCGTCTAGAACGATGTCAACGCCAACACCAATGAACACAATGAACGCCGACAGCTTTTGCTTTGTTTATCCTTGGTTAGCTGAGCTAATCAACCTTCATTTTTGGGCACACTCTTTAATAGCTCCTTAACCAGAGAAAACCACCACAAATTTTTGTGCTTGTCCACAGAAAAATTCAGGATGCAGAAAGGCATGTACAGCTATTCTTTCGTGTATGATTTTCGTGGAGAGATGACTTCAATCACGCAGGTTATAAAGACGTCAGATGGCGCGCCCTTGGTGGTGGTAGTGTTTTACCTGATCATATTTTGCTTGACTAAGTTATTTATGAATTGTGAACCTAAAATGCCCCTAATAGAGATATTACATTTTTAGCCTGATACAATACACCTAGTACAGTTGCAGCGTGTTATCATTGTTGCCTTTATTATGTTTGAAACCCTGCTCGCTCTGTGTACAAATTGTTCAACTTGCGCTGTGTGTACCAAGTGTTTGCAGGGATGGTGATCACTAATTTTAAAACTACGAATTTTGAGGTAGAAGGAAGCCTTCCGCGTCATAGTAATACCAGCGTTAGTGGACGCGAAAATCAGGGTAATCATTTTACCTAGTAAAAAAGAGTAACTAAATGATTACCATTTTTTTTTTACTTTTTAAGTGTTACGTATAGGTACGTGATTGCAATTAGAGATTTGTAGCCAGCCGTTAGAAATAGCCGTATCAGTTTTTTATAATTTTGAGAATATGATTACACTCGCCGCTGTGAGTGGACTAAATATGCCTACACAGTGCAAAAGTACATACGCTTTTCGAAAAGCATGCAGACCAAGCAACCACTCCACTGCACGTAACTGGTCGAAATAGCCACGATTTGTCGAGCTGCAGCGGCGAGGGTAATCGCAATTTCGAAATTCTAAAAATTGATATGACTATTATAAACGGCCGACTACAAATTTCTTACTCCACTCAGGGAGCCTATCTGTAATAATTAAGAAGTTAACCATCATATTAACGTTAAGCATTGTACTTGTTAATATGATTCGCCTGTTCTTTTTTTCCCTTCGCCAGAACTGGCTTTGGTTGTCTTTACATCAAAACCCTATTTTTTTTAAATTAGTGATCTCCTTACCTGCAACACCTGCTGTATCACGGCAGAGCTACATTGCGAGAGGAGAGAAAAATGTTTTGATTGGAATATTCTTTAATCACAAAGAGCCCACTGTCTGAAAGCCATTATTGAAAACCAGTGATGCTTCACTGCACGGAAAGAAGGAGTTAACGTGGCCTTGAAGAGCTGCAACTGCAAGTATCTACAGGCAAAAAATTATCCCGCTTAAGCACTGCCAAAAACAGAAATATTTTTTAAAGCGATATTTATTGCCCCAGGGCATCAATGATGGATGAAGGTCGGATGAATGATGTAGTAGAGATTAAATGAATGGAAAAAGGTTAGCTGATTTGATGAAGTCCAGTAGAGAACGATGTTACGGTCCCTGCGTCCAGGCAATGTATGAAGGAGGGTTGCTTGGTGAAAGACCTGCTACCATCAGGTGCCGGATCCTTGTAGGCTTGAGAGCTGGGCAGTCCCACAGTAAGTGATGAATGTCGGCCTCAATGTCCTCGTGTTTACATATCGGACACCCTGGCCGAGGAAACAATTCTCGTTACTGAGGCCACTTCCGAGTGATGGTTGGTGTGAGGGCAACCCCGACCCGGATCCTCCTAACCGCAACCTCCTCTGCACGGGTAAGACCACGGGAGAGGGTTACCGCACACGGAGGGATGAGAGCACGTGTGCGGCGCCGGAGGAGTTCCTTTCTTGATGAAAGGAGGGTAAAATTGTCCAAATGAAGGAGCCGACGAGGTGATGAGTTTGTATTCGCAAGGCGGGTCGCTTAATCTGCCTGGCTTTGATAGGTCAGCCAATCCTGTGGGACCCACTCAATACGTACTGGCTGCAGGATGCGTGCCGCGAGCCGGTGGATGTCCTGACATATCGTGGAACAGCGGCTAACACGTCGTAGCAATCGGACAACTTGAAGGGCGTCAGTGCGGATGACAACGCGGGCCGCAGAGAGCATAGTTATGTCGGCCACAGAGCAGAGTGCTACTTGAACTGCAACGAGCTCAGCACAAAAGGACGAAGGGGGTTCCGTAAGCTGAAACCAAGAGGTTTGATTCAGGGTAGGTCTGCACGGACAGTAGATAGCTGTTGTTGCTTTGCAGTCTTGTATGCTTGCTTCTACGTAGACAACACTGGATCCTTCAGGCAGGCAAGCATCTTGTTCCTCAAATTTCTGGCGAAGCAACGGTGCCGAATGAGGAGATGTTGGCCGGCGATTATCTGTTCGCTTGATGTCGCTGAGCTGTACAAACTTCCATGGGGGAAGAACAGAAATATTTATTTCGCATAATCTTCAACGCATAGTGATACACCTTCTAGCTTATTCTGCTCTCGACACGTAGCGTGTGCAATTAATAAATTATGATTCGCTCCACTTCCTTCCGGGCCACTACCAACAAAAGGTTGCTGGTGGAGAAGGCAAGAGCAAAATGGGGTAGGACAGATTTATGAACGGCCCAACCGTTATCGATCATCTGGAGATCTGAGAAAGTGTATTTGTGCGGGGGGCATGTCGAGTGCTCCTCTTTAATTGCCTCGCTAAATTGATTTCTAGACCCTTGAGCGCACCCACTTTTTAAACATGCACCATCGGCCCGCAGCATAATTGCATGAACTTCAGTACTTGCGGAGCATGCCATTTACTAGAACAACATAAATTCAGAAACAAGGGGAGGACTTGGAAATGGCTTTAAGTGTTGTGCCTTCTGTGCCTTTTCGCATGCATTGCACGAAATAAAACGCGCAGATATGCTATTGGAATCGTTATGACTGCCTTCTGTGAAACAACACATCCGGGTCCTGTCGCACGTATTCGCTGAAACTTTTTCGTGGCACTATTACCCCAATCGAAACGTTCCGGCTGTTAAATATATAAACAAAATGGCTGTGGTTCCATCCGGCTGAACCTGGTAAGAAGAGCGAAAAGCACTGCTAAGCCAGGTATTTGCCATACTGCCAATTTTTTCTTTATCCCCTCTCCACTCGGAGCACGTCATTAGGAAAACTGTGGCAGAGGTGTATTCAGGCCGAAAGGCACCGGCGTAGATCGAAGGAAGCTGCGGCGCGGTGGCGAGCGAGGCACGTGATCTGACGTAACAGCCACACATCCGCCCCTCCTCGTAGAAAGCACAGTCAAACGGTCTTGACCTTGAACTTTACGTGCGGAGAGTAAAGTTTCTCGCTCTAAAAAATGAGCCCCTTCTACGCATCTTACATAATACATATTTCTTGCAGTTGTTCATGTTTCACCCAGAGTTTAAGTGCCAAAGCACTAGTGGCCTCCTGACCTGCAAGATGCTGGCGTGCTTTGTAGCCTCAAGTTGCCATCGTGATGCGGGAAATGGCGGAAAATGAACAAGTCTGAATGTTCGATAACGCCTGTGCTGGTCTCAGGTGAGGTCCATAAAATTTATTCAAGAACTATAATTTATTAAATCAATACTGCCGCACCTGGGTTTCGAACCTGCGGCGTGACGAACAGGTGAGGTTCGCAGGCCACCGCACGAGAGCACTATACTGTCGTCGCCGCGGATCACGCCTCTGTTGTTGTTGTTGCCTCAAATACGATGGCACATACGCACGGTGGGGGATCGGCCAGGGTTTGGTGCAGATCCAAAGAGGAGAAATGTCATCCAGGTTTATCTCAAGCGGCTCATGAATAGAGAGGACTCTGGTAGAAAAAGAAAATCACGAATTTTTAGAGCGCTTGAGGAAATCGGAATGAAAATCCAGGAAACAAATCGGTGCGAGTAGAATATCTAAATTTTAGGAATTAATAAGGAAGCAAATAATTTTGAGAGGAAAGTAAAGGCATAGAGAAGTTAACACAAAAATCTCCCAGTTTCAATGATATACTTGTAAAGATGTTGACGCACCTGCCTAGTGGCATGCCCTTTGACAGTTGTACCGAAGGAGAGGAGGACGGGGAGAGTAAACGGCAGTCCTAATTGAGTGATAGGATTTTGCAAAAACTGAATTTTCTGCCGTGCAAACCGCCGGCGGTAGAGGATGAAATGAAATATCGTTTCAACGTTTCCGCATGACGCACATGGATACGACGGCGTGAATCCAGAACGGCATAAATATAAATTAAGGCCAGGAGTTCTACAGCGCAACAGCGTCATGGAAACCTCACAATCTCTTGATGCGCAGGAACGTATGTTCCATGGGAATTTCAAATGTTCGAAATCCGCTGCACCAATGAAGGGCTCATGACTTAGGTAATGGTGTATTTGGTCACGTTCATAACGGGACGTAGTCAGAGTGGTGAGGTTCGGAACGACATGGGCAACAGGCCCATAGATGGCTGATTTCGCTAAGAAATCGGCCATCGAATTTGAAGTAATGCCACAGGGCCCTGGGATCAACTGAAAGCGCACCTCTAGGACATGACGTTGCACAAAGTACATTAGGGATCGGTACAGGAGACTGGTTGCCGAACTTCCTTGTTCAGTAAAGACTGAGAGGCAGTCCGAGAGAATAATAACTTGAGAAATATTGCTGGGAACTTTTTGAAGGGCCAAACCAATAGCGAGAAATTCAGTAGCGAAACTTGATGTATAATCAGAGACCCGGAGAGAATAACTCCGATTTAGTGTGTGGGAATAGACACCTACTGCTGCCTTTTCGCCTTGTTGAGAGGCATGTGTGCAAATTGCAGCATGGCTCGAATACTGAAACATATTCCTCCAGGGGACCGTTTAGCACATTGGCAGATAAGTGCTTTGCATATAGTGGCAGCATGTGGTCGAAGCAAACAGCTGGTGCAGCCTGCAAAATGCTGACGCATTGCACAGACCTAACCGAGACTGCAATTCTACACAAAAGGTGTTCAGCAAACACAAACTGAGGCATTCTGTAAAGGGGCCAATGTTTATCTGGAAACAAAGCTGGGTTTGTCAAAAAATTGTAGGAGCCACTCCAGGCATTGGCTCAAGTTCCCGTAAGAAGGATGCGCACAGTGAGAAGCTGGAAGCGAGAGTTCAAGTCCCGTATGCGAGCTTCCAGAAAGAGGACAAAATTCACCACTGATTTTGGTAAACCCAGGCAAAGCCGTAGAGAGCGTCTCTCCAAAAGAATCAGAGGTTGTGTTTTGTATCTAGGACCACCGGAGAATAGAACGCAACCGAACTGCAAAATTGGTCTTACGTAAGTCTTAAAGAGAAATAAGAGAGTGTCTCTGTGCATACCGAATTTCTTACTGCTGATTCGCATCAAACGACCGAGAGCTCGCTAACCTTTGAGGACCATACTTCTGATATGAGGTCGCCAGTCTAGATGAGGATCATAAATTACATTTAGGCACTTTAAGGACTCAACTTGCGGGATTTGGGCGCCACAATACAGTAGACAGATATAAAGAGGGGACGCTGGAGGAAAAGGGAGAACGGAAGATTTATTCACGTTGAGAATTAAATGTAACTTGCCCAGCAATACTTCCAAGGCACTGAGGTAGGCCTGCATAAGCTGGTAAAGTGAGTGAATGTCTCCAGCAGAAGCAAAAAAGGCGCTGTCGTCCGCATACTCAAACACTTTGACGTCACCCTGAATTGGTATGTTCAGCAATAGTATATGAAAAAGTAAAGGAGACGGTACCGAACCCTGAGGCACACTCCTGGTCTGTGAAAAAGTCTCTAAAGCAAAGAAACCTTCATAATAGAAGAAACGCCTATCTTTTAGGAATTCTTGTGCAAGAATGTAAAAAGGCGGCTGAAATTCGTCAAGCTTGTTCAAAAGCATTGAATGCTCTACGCTGTCATAAGCTTTAGCGATATCCAAAGAGACTTACGCCGCGACCTCTTTCTTCTCCATTGCAATCCTAATTCTGTTACCAAATCTAAATGTGCGGTCCAAATCGAGCACCCCCGACGAAGCCCTATCTGAGAAGCAGTGAAGGCTTGTTTTGCAAGAACGTGATTTGTAAGGCGGCTGTGAACAATGCGTTCAAAAAGTTTAACTAAATTAGACAAGAGGGAAATCGGCCGAATGTTACCAATTACAAAACCCTTTTATGAATCTTTGAGAAGTGAGATTATTTTCGCAATGTTTATTCAGGAGGGAGCCAAGCTGTCTCCAGGGACACATTAAATACATGCAATACATCTAAGGTAACTTACTCGACAAGAGACTTAACATACCGATAGAGATGCCATCGCATCCAGCAGCTGCAGGCTTGACGCCAGTAACAATGAAAAATAATTCAGAAGGTGTAACCGCAGTGAAGTCTGCGCACGGAGGGGTTAGGACGAATGGAACCACCAACCACGCTTGAAAGCGAAGAGCAAGGCCTTGTGCTATCTGGTCAAGTTTTTTTGCATCCTCGGTTGTTAACACCACTGACTGTGTAACATGAGAGGACGGCGTATTATAGTTGCGTTCCATGAATCGGTACAAAGCTTAGCGGTTATTTGAGCTTGAAAAATAACTTCAAATTCGCATTGTACTCCTTCTTCGCCTTACCAATGGTCCTTTTAAAAGAAACCGCGAAAAATTTGTAATTTATCTAATTCCGCGGGCAGTGGTTATGAGAGAGGGTTTTCCAGGCAGCTTTTCTAAGTCGATATGCTCTCTCACAGTCATCATTCCACCAGAGGGAGGGCTGCTTGTTTTTGACTGTAGACTGAACCGTGAACACGGAACGCTCCGAGGCCCCTAACACGGAATAGGGAACCTGGTTAGCGCGATCGAAGTTATCAGATGATGCCATGGAAAAGAAGGAGGATTGCACAAGTTTTTTGAAAAGTGTGAAAAGTGTGAAAAGCCAGCTGCATTAGCCGGATGAATGCCGCCACAGAGACTGCAAATGGGACCCGCAGATGTGCAGAGGTCTGCGGAATGGTTCTTCCCGCATAGACGGCAACGCGTAGAAGAATGGTAAGCTTTGCTGCTATTACCAAAGCGCCAGAAATTCCTGCATTGCAAGGGACGAGGATGTAGCGGGTCGACTCGGTACACTATGGGCCTAACCTTAAGCTCAGACGGGCATAAAGATCCTGCAAATATTGCAATCACAGACTATGTCGGCACACGTAAGCCTTTAGCATCTCTGGTGCAGCGGTAAACTGATAACACGCCAAGGCCAGCGTCCTGAAAGTCGTCAATTAGTTCCTGAGGTAAGGCCGATGGGTCCAGGCCGCAGATGATCCCTTTTAGACATGCGAGTTGTTCTGGAATAAAAGGCTTTACTGGACATGAAGCGAAGGATGTGCAGCGCAGCAACTCCGACACGCACTGCACACCCGAGGATCGGCATAGAATGCCCCTACGGCCGAAAGGGCGCACTTCAGAAATTTCCTGGTGGCGGCTGGTAACAGCCTTCAGCTGCTCCTGGATAAATTTAGAATTTTTCAATCTTAGGGCCCCGTCTCCAAAGGGTACAAGAGCCACTGGAATGTCACTGACGCCATTAACACCGAAAGAATCCAAGGGCAAACTTTGGACCGGCAGGCTGGCGAACCAGGAAGCCGGACTCTCGCCTAGCGAAGCTAAAAACATTGCATTAGGCCTTAGAGGACATTGATCCTAACCATCCGTAAAGCAATAAAAAACACCTGGCCAAAACACCAACACATGGAACGGCCTCACCGAAGAAGGAAGAAGGTAGTCCTGAGGAGGCAACAAGATCAAAGACAGGAACAGCGGCAGGAACCGGCAGGCCACAGATCAGCGAACGGCTTCTCAGATCCAAACTCCTGTACTGTTGTTGTTGTTGTTCTTACCCTCATAAAATGTCACATGCCCACATAGAGGGATTGGCCAAGAATTAGGGGGCACAGAGAGTTTTTGAGTGTTTCCTGGACGAAATTAAAATTAATAGTATACAAGGAAAAAGTAAACAAAAAAGAACAACGAAATGAAACGGGAAATGCACAACGCACGCAGGAGATCGAGACTGATGTTTATAGCTGCGTATTGAAATGATAATGATAATTGCAAGAATAAAAATAATATTGAGAAAATTAAAAAACATTAAAAAGGTAGCCGTCTTGATTCCATTAATAAATTTTGCACGGCAGTAAAAACAAACTTGTGACTGTACCCAAGTATGGTGGCTCCAAACGACAATAAGATTGGGCTGTTCAAACAGAGGCCAAGCTGTTGTAGAGGTTTCTTTGAAAACCGTCTTCCCATCATGGTGTACCGGCGACAAGACAACAAAAAATGGTCTATGGTATCGTTCTCACCACAAAATACGCAGACGGGATTAAGCGCCAACCCAGACCTGTGCAAATAAAAATTTAAGGGTGGGATCCGGCAGCGGAGCCTTGATCGAGATACATCAATCTGCCGTAAATGGCATGATTGCCTGCTCCACGAATACCTAAGGTGCAGGTAATCATGAGATCTTAAAAGAGATCCAGTTGTCATTCTTAACAAATTTTGTCGCCGGAACCTCGCTGCCGTAATGTACGCTAAAGCAGGAACGATAGGTAGCACGGGGCCATTGAGGGACACCTTTTCCAGGCAGTCAGCCACTTCATTGGCTGTCACACCGCTATGACCTGGAACCTATATCTTGTGAACAAGGCTTAAATGCGGAGGGAGTAAGGAATAGAAGGTGTTTAGAATTGGCGAATCTACAGCCGAAGCAAAGGACGAACAAAAAGAAAGAAAGTCTGTAATGACAACCACTGAAGAGAAAGCTGGCTCTAGTTTGCGAAGAGCAAGCTCCACCGCCAGAAACTCCGTTTGGAAAATTGATGTGTAGTCGGGAAGCCGCACAGAAAAAGACCAATCTAGAAGCGGACAATATATTCCCGCCCCTGCTTTTTCATCACATTAGGAGGCGTCAGTAGCTATCGTTAAGCTAATAGGTAGGCTGTGTAAATGGTCTTCTACTTATCCATTTAAAATACGTGGTCGTAAATGCTCAGTGTTTTTCGGGAAAACGTCATCACAGACAATTTCTACAGAGTACCCACTGTTTTTTGTCGGAAGGATGTTAAAAAAAAAGAACATTTAAAGGTTCAAGCAAATTTTGTACTATAACTACAGGCGGGGTATGAAATCTAGGCCAGTGGACTCAAAAGAAGAAGTTGTCTGGCAACAAAAAAAAACAGACAAGGAGCGGTGTAAATCTGATTCATATATTATTAGGTACGTCTGAACAGTTAGGAAATGAAACCTAGATGACAAAGGAGTAATACGGGCTTCAAGATAAAGCACGTTATTTGCCACACATTTGGGGAGGCCAAGGCACAACCGACGCGCTTCCCGCTCCAAAAGAACGAGCGGCCGAATTTTGTAAGCAGCCGTACCAGAAAAGAGCATGAAACCAAATACTAAAATTGGTCGGACATATAAAACATATATCAGAAAAAGTACATCTCTCCGCATTCCAGACCGGGGATTACTTATTCTACGCAACATGCCCACAGCACGAGCCCCTTTCGCTGCGACATGGTGAATGTGGGAGCGCCATGTGAGGCTGTCATCATAAATGACAACAAGATATTTTAATGAAAAAACTTGAGGAATATTTTGTCGCACGTAACTGAGAGACAGATGAACAGGATCTTTCATTTGAAAAAACTACAGCGCAGCTATTAATATTTAAGGTGCGATAAGTCACACAAGCACCTTTAAAGCAAATTCAGGTACGATTGCAGGCGCACATAGAGAGATTGAATGTCAGCAACATCAAGGTCTGGTTTGATGGCTGGGAATGGAGCTCATTAGAATAATAAACAGCACGGGCGACAAGACTGCCGGTTGTGGAACACCTCTGGATTGTTTATATCTTCCAGAATTCAAACCATTTTGTATACAAAAAAGCTGTCTGTTTTCAAGGAACGCAGATATCCACGCAAGTAAGTAATTTGGAAACTGCACAGTACATAATCTTTGAAATAGTAGGTAGTGCTCTACGCTGTCATAAGCTTTGGCTACATCTAATGTCACCAACCCAGCATGCATTTTTTTGGTGCCGCGCAAGACGAATGCGACTCTCAAGATCGATGTGAGCATTTCATATGGAACATTTTTGACGGAAACCAATTTCACCGAGACTAAGGATGTTATTACGGTCCACAAACTCCGGAACGCGTACTAGTATGGCCCTTTCAATTAACTTAATCACGTTTGATGTCAATGAAATGAGTCTAATATTATTCAGAGAATAGCCACCACCATTGTTTTTAGGTAAAGAGATCACTTTTGCGATTTTCCGCTCAGGAGGAATCTATTCATGTTTGATTGAAAAATTAACCAGCTGCAATAAGGACGTAGGGGACTCCTCATAGATGATCCTTAACATTTTTGATGTTAACCTATCAGGGCCAGTAGCAGCAGTTGGTAACCTCAGCACTATCGGGGAAAGCTCGGGAAGGGTAATAGGGGGACATGCTGAAACTGGTCCACTGACGCCACAAACGCGGAGCGCAAAGGAAGTACAGAAGCGAAACCCTGCTCTAAGCCTTTCGCAATTGTCTCAACTGTGTCTATTGCTTCTTGGGGGATCAAAACACATAAAGGGGAATTTTCTGAAACCGCAATCTTTTTCCGCGATCTTAAGAAACCGAAAAGTGCGTGACGATTTCCTGATTTTAATAGGAAATTAAAATGCTCGGCTTCATACTTTTCTTTCGCTTGTGAGACTGTGCGTTTAAAAGCAGCCGCAATTAACTTATAATCATGCCAATTTTTGAGGCACTGATTGTGTAGGAACTTCTTCCATGCAGCATTTCTGCGTCTGTAATCCCGCGAGCAATCTGCATTCCACCATCTAGCTTAAGCGTTCCCTCTTGATGTACGTACCAAAAATTCTGACTTCTTTCGGCATTCCTCAATGGCCAAGCATATGCCTTTTGCTGTATGTTCTTCAGCAGAAATAACCGCTGAAGGAAGACTGGAGCGCAAAGAGGACTGAAACTGGTCACAGTTTATATATGACCTCAGCTGAGAGCACGCCGGAATTAAGCGGCAATGAACATCGTAAACGATAGGTATGTGATCGCTAGATGTTCCACAATCCACAGTCGACCAATTGAGTACAGGAACACTAGGGCTCGCGAAAGTTAAATCTAGCATAGGTCGAATTTGTGCGCGGAGAAATGTGGCCGAACCTGAATTCATACACGAAAGGTTGTTATCAGTAACCCAATCCCAAAGGCGCTTACTACAGAAATCTGTCCTAAAGCCGCACAACACATGATGAGAATTAAAGTCACCGGCCAAGAGAACTGGCTTCTGACAATTAAGGTGCAGGAGATCTAGCAGCCTGGTATCCTGCACGCCGCAAAGAAAAGAAACATTTACTAATGAAAACGGATAGCAGCCTAATTCAGTCTAAAGCCAATAACTTAGTCTATAGTAGAGGACTGAAAAGTAATCTTAGCCCTGTGGCAAAATTTAGAAAAATCTAGTGTGAGTAAGCCTCCTCTTGACTGATTATCTTGTATAAATGAAGAATTTTGCAAATGGAAGTGCTTTTCAGATATAAGTCAAGTTTCTTGTACAATAATTGTCTGGATTATGTTGAGATATAAGGTACAGGAAGTCTATTGAAGCTGAATGAAGTTACCGACAGTTCCACTGGAGAACTCTTAACACCCCAATGGTTAAGAAATTCGGGCAGCAGCTACTGCCTGCCCTAAAATAGTTTCTTGCGTTTAAGAGCCAATCTGTTGGTTCTTTGATTTCGGCTCTGGATGTGAAGAATAAGGGTTTGACATGGGGGATCCGCTGCGTTTGAGGATTCGCGTATCCGAATCCACCATATCTGCATCATTATTAACTTGAGCATTATCTGAATTAGTGGACCGAGGAAGTGGAGAAACAGCAGTAAATTGTTCTTGGGGCTGAGACGGCTTAGGCAAGTAGTGTTGGGTCATTAACGAAGGCTTGGCTGACATAGCAGAAGTCATTCCAATTTGCATGGGCTGGGTAATCTACGTTGCCAGAGCATTAGATATGCACTCTGTGACAGTGGGCAGTATCCTGTCAACCATCTTAGCCATAGACGCTTCCACAGTAGTCACTATTGCCTGAGAGATAGACCAATCTAGAGTCACTCCTGGACGGGCTGACGCACCTGCATCGCCGTGAGCTCTCTCTAATTTCTTACATTGCCTCGCGCCGCGAACAACGTTTGCGGTCGGTTTTGTCTAGAATTTGCAATTCATAATCCCGAGAAGGACAATCCATGGAATTTACAGCGTGAAATCCACCACAAAGGCAACACTTCTCGTTTTGATCAAAGCATAAATTTGCTGGACTGTCATTGCCGCATTTGCCAAAGCGCAAGGTGGACTTGCAGCCACAAGCACAATGGCCATATCGCCAGCAATTGCTGCACTGCAGTGGCTTAGACGGAAGAGGATCTACACGGAAGATTAGGGGCCATGCTTTTATTTCTGAGAGACAGGCAGTACCCGCAAAAGTGACAACAACCGTTTCCGTTGGCACCCACTGATAGTTCACCGCCCGGCTACAGCGATACACAGCAACAACACCCGCTGCAGAGAGAAGGTCGAGGGTCTCAACTGGAGACAAGCAAGAGACCACACCGCGACCCAACCCTTTCATACAGGCCAGATAAGGTGGAATGAAGACGTTTACCGAAAGAGACCCAAAAGATGAGCAGTTTAGAAGATCCTTTTCACACGTCAGGTCTGGTGAACGGCAAAGAATCCCGCCATGAACTGCCTTACCTCAGTGATTGCCTCATAAAGAGAAGTGGCCGCCTGGAGAGCAGCTCGAAGAGGCTCTGAATTGTTAAGTTTCATAGAACCACCATCCTTTGGAACCAGCGCCACAGGAATGCTGCGGACGCCGGAGTGTTGAAAAGCTTCCAGAGGCATCTCATGTGGTGGTAGGGAAGCCGACCAAGGGGACCTCCCCTGGCCGGGAGACTGCGTAGACATTACCTGTGATTTAGAAACTCACCGCTTGCGTTACCCACACAATAAAAAAGGTGCAAAGGCACAGGGAGAAGAAGAAAACAGGACCAGCCGCTCAATACTTAGCCAGTTCCTCGTCTTTAATCCCGTGGCACGCCATGAACCGCTGCCTCTTCTGCTGTTTGCTCCTCTCCCTCTTCTTCCTTTTCTTCTTTCCTCGTGTTAAACTGCAACACACTCTTGTTGTTGTTGTTGTTGTTAGCCTATCAAAAGATGGCACATACCCACACTGGGGGATCGGCCAAGAATCGGTGGCTATTCACCTGAACGCAGTTAACAAAAAGGAAAAGCACGTGGGAGCGCAACACCGGTGAATTTTTCGTCATTGAACGTCGTCGTCTTCATCAACATTCATATTTGCGTAAAAATCACGAAAAAAAAGGAAACGCGTTTTCAGTAGCGCTTTCAGATACGTGGCATTGGTGTCCAGATGCCAAAACTTGCTTTCGGACAATGGTTCCTACTTGGCAATGGAACTTCGCCACCAGCTTTTGCGAATAATTCTGTGTGTGCATTAACAACAACAACAAAAATGGGCGCAATCAACAGGGAAACAATATGGCCAATTTTCTACATAAGCCTCTCTTTCCACACAAAAAGAGCAAAGTTTCCTGTACGTCATCGAAAAAATATAGCGCACTCAGCACAACGAACGAGAAAGACCAAACAACATAAATGCTTACTTTCAAATAAGCATTTATTCAAAAAAGTAAAACAAAGAGAGAAAGAAACCACAAACAAAACAAAAGCATTCACACATTCACATCAGGATAGGGATTCATGGAAGGTAAGAAAACTCCCTTTCATGCAGGACCACCAATGGGTCAGCACCACATGTGTGGTCATTTTTACGGATATGATAGCATCTGAGGTCTCTTTAGTTGGTTGATTTGGGTGCCAAGTAAGATTGCAGTTTGATCAAGCAAAAGCTCGCAGCCACTAGATTTAAAACAGTGCTTAACAAGATTAAATGAAGGAGACTTTTTCAAGGAAAAAAGTGCTCTTGCAGGCGTACATTACGGCAACGACCAGTTTGACAAACGTAGGTCCAACCATAAGGAAAGGGAATGTGATACACCACACCTTTTGCACGTCGGACATAGCGGTTCCCGTTGTTTAGTGAGCACCGCTTCCTTTTATCAGGTACGCCGATGCTGGAGCGCGCGGCAGCCATTGTACAAATACTGCTAATTTTTCGGGGGCAGCAAAAACAACATTAACACCATACCTGTTGCCCTCATTTTTTATTTGATGCGAAAACCGATAAATATATAGAACTCCGACATTTTACGTTCTTTCTCCTCCTCTCAACCCGTAGGAAGAGACCTATTGAAATCTCTGACTTTTTTAAGCACCTTGCAAGGGTCTACAGGTAACACAATCTCTAGAAACCCAGCCAATGTTACTTAAAATTTATATTAAATTTTATCATGAAATGGTAACATATGCGTCCACTTCACTATTAGCCTTTTTCTTTAATAACAACTCGGGTAACACGAGGAAGTATCCTTTCTTGTAGGGAAACAACCACCCGCTTCTCGAAAGATGTCGAAAAATCGGCCAATTTTTTTGCACCTATTGAGCAGCGGCTAGTAGTTGTTTGCGACAAAGAGGGTTACATCGTTGTGTAACCCGAGCAGTAATTCAATAAAAAGGCCGGTAGTGCAGTGGAAGCAAATTTTAGACCTGCTAAAGTCAAAGCTACAAAGGTAATTGAAAATTATTTGGTACTTTTGTCACGCTTAAGCCTTTAGCATTTCAGCTCTAGTGTGAAAAAGGCTGAAGACCTAAGGCTCGAAGTCTTCTTTAGGGCCAAAACACATAAGGGCGACAAACCATTCCGTGCTATTTTCACTGAGCGGTCAACTTGGCAACATGTCGTTTCATGCTTCGTGCTAATACACTTAAAAGGTGGTACCTATGCGGACCCATATCAGATGTCGAATTCTTAGCTGTTGTGAATTACCTTAGGAATCACTATCCTAAAGGGCTGTCTATATTCAGTATTAATGTTAAAAATCTCTTCTATTTGCTGCAACATATTATTCTGATGAAATTCGTTAGTGCATCACTGGGGATAACGGAGAACAACGCTTTGTTAACGCCTGTGATCTTTCGGTTCCTTCGTTTTTAGAAGTGTTATCTTTTTATCTTGCTTCGACCTTTGTTAACAGGAATGGGCGTTTGTTTCTTCAAAGGAGCGGTGTATGCATCGGATCCAAAGTAGCTCCCGTCATCAGTGATATCTTGCTATCTCGAGTTGACTCATGCATTGAAAAGAATCTGAGTGGCCTCTCAAAAAATAGTTTCAGGTATATTGATGATTATCTGGTGTTCGGTGACAAACATGAATTTGCAAGGCAGTTGTCGATGTTAATAATATATTTAACGAATATGGGTGTGGAATAGACGCCACGTTTGAAACCCCTACAAACGATAGCTTCTGCTTTCTTGACATCAAATTCGTTTTATGCAAGGTCATGTGTGCTGGCTGTATGCTGCGAGGTCAGCTAAACTTCTTAAATTTTATCTCGAGTCATACAAAAATTGTCAAGTGCGACATTGCTGTCGCCTGCTTAGGATCTTCCTTGCTCAAGTCGTACCTTCAAACATTGAAAGATAGCTTCTGCAAGCAAATGAGTAAAAATGGCTGGGTCTCCAGAGTATGTGTGGTCTCTAACCTCTAGCAAGGCGCTTAAAAAATTAAAATTGTCAATAGCTTTCTTCCCACGGGTTCAGAGGAGGAGAAGGAAAATGTTAGTTCTTCCATATGTCGATCGGTTTTCGCGTCAGCCAAAATATGTGGGCAATAGATATGGCGCTAATGTTCCCTTTCCTACCCCCGAAAAGTTAGCAATAGATGACCGATAGACTGCAGAAGATATGTGGTAAGCATACCATCATTTCCAAAAGAAACTCGGCTGCATGGCTCGCTTGTTGATTGTATAGTGGAATCTCTGCGTTTTCGAAGGTCCAAGAAAGGTCTTGCTAGGTGCGGACAAGGGCTTCCTCCCTTGCAAATATTTACAGCTTCAGGATTGGCGTGAGGGATTCAATATATGGGAGTGAAACGCACAGTGGACAGACTGGTTATTTTAGCAAATACAGCATGCGCAATACCTGTCTTAGATGGAATAAATTAAAATTGATAGGCCAGTACCGATCCGACTAGAAAACACGAGTATTTCACAAACATTGGAAAAATTGAGTGTCCAGTGTGCCTTGCCGGTGTTCTCTCCTCAAGTGACGAGCGCCATGGAAGTACACTTGCGCGGCATATCACGGACACCAGGAAGTTACGCTTTCAAAAGGTTTCAGGGGACCACGCTTAAATTCATGACAACAATGCAGCTCTCGTTTGACACCCATAACCACTTCCAAGACAAAGTGTACAAGGCATCCATTGCTGCAGTGAATGATGAGATAGTGCGCTAGCTGTGGGCTTAAGTTTTGATTTGCCTAAAGCAGGTAGAAAAAATGTCCCGACTCAGCGATGATGGATGTGCTTACAGTCGAGACGTAGCAGGTGTTAGTCTTAAGCACAGAATCGTCTTTGCCTCTTCCCCTTCACTGTTCGAGCCATTGCTAAAGCTATCTTTTAAAATGTAGAGACAAGAGCGGTACTTCTGAGGAATTGATTGAAAAGCTGCGCACAATGCCAGGAGGAAATGGCATGTTGGTTCCATAGCTTGCCACGTTGCTCGAAACATCTTTACTTCCAAGAGCGAAGCTCGTCACAAAAACAGGCTCCCGTGGCCCCTACGAAGCGACAAAACCTTCCTATGTAATGTGGAAAGGCCACGCTGAAGCAAACTAGAGCGGTTTGCCGAATACTCTATGAATACTAATCCTGATGCGCCTGCATGAAGCCTTTTGTTTTGTTTGTGGTTTCTTACTTTTTCATTGGCGTTTTTTTGGATAAACGCCAACTTGCGAGCAAGAGCTTGTGTTGTTTGGTCTTCCTTGTGGTGCGATATGTTTTTTTTTCGTAATGCTCTACCAACTAGCTCAAATGTCGATTCTACTTCAGTCCGTTTCCTGTACATCTATCATTTTATGTGCACGCCTTCAGTCCTGCTTGATGCTTTCTTTTTTCCATGATTCTCTACCAAAGGTCAAATGTCGATTCTACTTGAGTTCGTTTCGTGATGTTTGTAATGATTTAGTAAGGAGTCTGCATAGCAGGAACAGACAATGGTCTAGTGTGATTGAATGTATGCGTCGATGGAGACTTCTGGAGTGGACTATGTTATATATACTGTGAGTGAATGTGTGCATGAATGGTGGCACTGCAGTGGACTATGTTCTACTGTGACTGAATATCTGCAGAGATGAAGACTTCTGGAGTGGACTATGTATGTTATACTGTGAGTGAATGTGTGCATAGATGGTGACTGTGGGAGGGGAATATGTACTATTATAAGTGACCGTGCGCATAGCGGAGCAGCTCCGACATCTTTTAGGTCATTATTAACATATAAGTGACGTACGGTGGAGCAACTGCCGACAGAATAAGCAAGGCAAATCCCACCTGTATCACACAAAACAACTCAACTCAACTCTTTGCACTTTTTTTATGAAATATATAATCGGCCAACGACAGGACTTGTTTGATTTTGGGATGAGGGGAGGAGAAGAAGAAAGAATCAGCTCAAAATTAACAACCGTTTTTGATAATTATAACTGCCTGTGTTTTATTTTTTCTAGGCACGCTGCTCCTCAGTAGAGACAACGGGTTCCTTTACCTGGTTAGGTTCATTGCTCATGTAGTGGCAGATTAAGAGCGCGCAGATTGCACGGCAACAATGGTCACATGTCAGACTCCGCAACGCTCGTCTCAACAGCTGGTTGTTCCTGCAGTATCAAGTGCGCTGTTTCCCATCTGCTTGTGATAAAGGAGTTTGTGGAATCTGCTGTTAATGCATTTAAAAGAAGAAAGGCTTGCTAACCTAAACTGCCGCAGTTTGACCTCATGTTTTGCGTTCATCCCACCTAGAATACCACGCAATAGACACACCTATGTTTACATGGCGAATCTCGTCACTGACAAATTTTTCAGAGCGTGTTTTTTGAACATAACGAAGATATTAACGAATGTCAACGGCAAGAAAGAACTCACGGTTGTAACGGATGATCGAAAATACCGGAAGTTAACGTTCGTGGCTTGTTTCTATCGTTTCGTCTTGCAGGCCAGGAGTCTAACAGTTTTCTTCCAGAATAAAAGCTTTTTTAAAAATATTTTGGCTCCAGCGTGTCCATGCACGCGAAGCCACAAATAAACCAAATGCAGCAAGTTGAAAAACATGCGTGAAGTGAACACCAGTTCTGCCGCAGCCGGTTCTAAGTGTTTGCCAATCTGCCAGCGCTGCTCTCTGAGACATATGTCGTCTCTATAGTATTTCATATCCTGAAAGAAATCGTCGAAGATAACTGCACACGAACGCGAGTTAACTGGCTGACGGCAGTATGCCGCCCTCGTTATTTTGAGCGGCGAGTATCGTCACATTTCTGTTGCCAAACAGAGCCACCAGCCAAGAGAGCATATGGGCGGGAAAACTACCCTTTGCGCAGGACGCAAGCCTGAGGAGTGGGAAAAAAAAGAGAGTGGGAAGGAAAAAGAGATCGTAGAGTGGAGAGACTCAGCTACATGCTCAGCTACACACTCAGCTACATGCGCCGCAGCGGATGGCCAATACATCTGGCACCGCGCGTACCGTTGTTCATGTAAACACAACTCGTGTGAAGCGCTGGTGCCGGGTACGATCAAGACATGGCAGCGTCAACGCCTGAACGCATGACTACATGACCGATTTGAAAACAATGTGTTAGAATTCGCTGAACGCAAGTGCAATTTAATCAATAATGTAATCAGCCTCATTTTTACTTTACGTGAACCATATCAGAGTGAATCAATTCATGCCATATTGACCTGCTTTTGCAGCATCGCAAGTTTATTTTTCATTTGTTTGGTTTCAAGCATTTTTTCCAAATACTACGTTGTCTAAGATAGTTGAAAAAGCGTTTTATATTATACACAAAACTTTCGTGCGTTTTCTGAAGAAATTTATCTAACATTATACAGATAAAGATGAAAACAGGTAAAAATATATAGTGTGTTTCATGATGGCAGTCATATCTTAGGTGATACTGAAGTACAGTGCTTCTGCATTGCTCTGAAAAAATGTGAATCATAGAAAAAACTTGCATTGTTTATTCACCTTTATTATGCCTGGTTTTTCACTGATCTGGAAAATTCAAAGCCAGGACACGTGACCAAGAAATTCTTTTTCCCCTAAAAAAATTATGAGATGCAAACAGCCCCTTGCCTCTCCCCTTCACCACGCCCCTCGCCTCAGCAACCACGAGTGCGGTACCGGACACGGAATTCATGCCCAACGATTTCGAACAAAAATTTCAAGCATTGTAACGTATTAAGATACTGTTATAGAAATACTGAAGGTACAGGGCGATTCTTCTGATATGTCGCAAAAACTTTCTTCTTTTAAACTGTTGTCATTGATCGCATCTAACAGTTAAGACTGCCTTAGAAATCCGATAGGGAACGCCTTTGACGATAGCAAAAACGTTAATATAAGAAATATACGAGATTGAAGTCAGGTGATCTGCGGATATATTTTGTTATAGTGAAATCTTGCATAACATGAAATTAATTGTGTTCATAAAAGGTCTCCCACTCAAAATTGTTTTTGTCGACAATTATTGGTTATGTGAACATTGGCTGTTCTACTTGCCAACAATCGCAGCTACCTGCACAAGAAAGATGATGTTCAGGCCTTCCTAGACTATAGCAATGTAGACGTAGTTACTTTTACAAAGCAGTGGCGTGGCTCGGACATCTGGCATCACGAGCTACTACACGATGCAGGATCGATCACAGTCTACAGTCGCCACCTGGTGAAGCGAAGGGTGGGTGGTATACTTTTGTTTGTGAAATCAAGCGTATTGTGTTTATGCATTTGGTTACCAACAGCCATGATACTGTTGCTCTTAAGTTAACACTTCCCTCTACTACACTCATATTAATTCTGTGCTATCGTGCTCCAGACTGCAGCATTTCACTTGCTAACGATCTGACTTCAATACTACTGGACATAAAATCCCGCTGTCACCATGCAACCTAATCACTGTGGGGTAACTTCTGCTCACCTTACGTTATCTGGTTTAACGTATCCGATAACGCCGCCCCCGCGGTGGCTCAGCGGTCATTGCGCTTGGCTGCTGAACCGAAACACGCGGGTTCGATCCCGGCAGCGGCGGTCGAACTTCAATGGAGGCGAAATTCTAGAGGCCCGTGTACTGTGCGATGTCTGTGTACAGCAAAGAACCCGACGTGGTCGAAATTTCAGGATCCCTTCACTTCAGCGTCCGTCATAGCCTGAGCCGCTTTGAGACGTTAAACCCCCATAAACCCATCAACCCTTATGCGATACCAGTAAATTCGGGAGTTTCAAATTTTAATTCATGCTTTTAACCTTTCTGTTAGAGTCCACATACGATTTAGATTAACCTTCACCTAAATTCTATTCTTTATTTCAGACCGACTTCATTTCTCTGGTCTCCTCGAAAATCTTGGACCGTGTACTCCATCAGCGACATCTAGCTTATGTTGCATGCTGGCACCTCAATCCTCGCATATATTAAAATGGAATCGTTATTTCTTAACCGATCGTTCTCAGTTTACTGTTATCGATAATAATCATTGTCCTACAACCAAAGCTTTCTCTGCCCGGCATTTCTTTGCCTATCAATCTTTTTGCAGATGGCTGTGTCGGGTCCCATCGCATAACTGCCACCAAGATCTGTTACTGTTTCAAAATGTGGCTGGTGGTTCAGCATTGCTAAGCAGGAAATATTCTGCGAAAGCACAGTTTGCAGGTGAACGGAACCGCCACGTACGTGAAAATGCGAATCAGGTGTCCACTAAGGCAGGGAGCTCGTTCTATGCATCTTCAAATTTTGAATGTCAATGCCAATTTACTGAATGTACAGATGTACGCCGGCGGCCTATTCTACAGTGTCGCGTTTCTGCAGTAGTGTTGTCAAGGCCAGCGCGTGCGCTCTACTGCCGTGTTTCTGCAACAACGTTGTCCCCACCAACGCAAGCAGCCTACATCTGTTTGTCACTACCGCCACAGAGCTCAAAACGTTGATATTAGTTTGATGGTAGAAATAGTTGATGAAGACGATGTGCAATGCACAGCGCGAGAGTGTGTTGCAGAATAACAAGAACAGTCTTCGGCTGCGGCGATAGCCTAGTGCTCTCATTCAACAGCCGCCGAAGCTTATCTGCTCGCTCTGCCGCGGGTTCGAATCCAAGCGCAGATATTGATGTGAGTTCTTTATTCCTTTACTTCACTTTGCACAAACAAAGAAGCACCATAAGCATACAAACATCTCAGCATCTTGCTCGTGTAGTTCATCACTCTAAACTACCCTTTCGCAAGTCAAATCATCCCAGTTTAGGGGAATTCTCATCACTAACATCCGCGTTCTGTCCGAGAACATCATGAAGCTTGCAGCTAGGACATCGAAATCAACTAGGTCTATCACAGTGCAGTTTAGTTTCTGTCCTTTTACCCTCCGCTGCCCAGCTTAAAAAACTTTATTCCGCACGTAATTACTGTTTAGCGTCCCCAGTTTGCAATCCACATCAGGCTTACTTAATTGACAGTCGACAAACCATCCACAAGCATTTAGTCGGCTTCATTTCATCAAAATACGAAATCCACTCCAGCAATACCAGATTAAAATTATCCTTCGATATCTAGTCTCTGGTGCACAGGCAGAAACTACTATTTTCCCTCACTTGAGGACTCCGTTTTGACCCCACCCCTCCGAACGTTACGCCGCCTCTTCAACTCTATGAGCATTCTACGACTCCGCGGCTCCGGGTAATCCTCTAACGAATTTAACAAATAATTTCTGCCTGTTGCCATACAAGATTGAAGCTGATTACCTGACTGCATCGATATCGCACCCAGTCCGTGTCAGTTGCGGCAATTGCTTACAACATATTTGAAAACCTAATGCAAGTTGCTGTTATTTTTGCGTTCTATAGTTGGTGGGCCGCTGTGGGCTTGTCCGCTTCTGTCTACAGGGTTCATGCATTTTTTTCTTTTCATCTATATACCCTGACGACCGCTGTGATAATTATTGTAGTCTATTACGTTATTTCGATGTCCAGGCCTCTCCTTTTTTATGTATGCACAGGGGTATTAAAGGACCAATAAATGATGATGCAGAATCACTTGCGACAGTGTGATAAAGACTCATGAATTTTTTCCAAATCATTTAGATTATAAAATGAAAGCGTGGCACGTTTGGTATTTAATGACCCAAATATTTATAAATTGTTATCTAGTGCTGTTGTGGAGGGTGATTACAACAAACTATAAAACCGCAGCCTAAGAACCGTGTTGTTAAATTTGATGACTGCTTTTTCAATGCTGAATTTAATTAAATGACGTTTAATATGATGCAGCAGATATCCTAAACTTTGCGTTTTGTTTTGTTGCGTACAACTTCTTTCTCTAGCAACGGTTCGGATTGCAGACGCTCTGAAGGCGAATGGAACTAGCGTCCACGAGTGTACGCTACTATCTCTGCTGCAATGACACGCGACGGAGAATGAGCCCTTGAAAATCTTGTAGTTTTCTTTTATCAAAGGATTTTCAGTTTATTAGCAATGCTGCAGTGCAGCTTGCGAGGACTTTCAACCTTGGAGAAGGGGTCGTGCTCGTATCCTCTTTTTCGGGCTTTCAAGGCGAAAATTGTTCGCCCTGAGCTCTATTAATAACACATGAATTTTGACGTGAATTATTCAGGTGTTCTGAGAGTGATCGTGTTAAGCGTCCAGGGACTTGCAGAAATGTAACGTGAAATTTCGACCGCCTCCTTACATATCCCGTGCAAAAAGCGGCACGAGCGAGCTGCACAGTCGACTTGCAACTCAGTGATAACTCTATCATCCTTGATAACTAAAAGAAAAAAATAGTTGTCAAGGTGACACTAGATTCGCTCTCCCAGTAAGAACGGAACAGTCCTGTCTAGTGGCACGGTTTCGTCACTGCATGCACGATACAGATACCACCCAGCAGTGCAAAGGAAGAAGTTAAAATTAAATAAACACGCCAATGGTCATTACGAAATTTGTAACCATATATATTGCGCACACAATGCGCAGCATGTGCGAAGAGGGTACAATCCTGATTCCGCAATGTTTTTTACTATGATGATTGTGTCTATCTAATATTATGAAGGTGGGAAGGTGGTCACTCAAGTCGCAGGTCATCACACCCGCAATGTTATTTTCACTGACCGAGTTAGTAATAATTAGGTCTAACAAAGGTTCGCTATGTTCTGTGATCCTAGTAGGCAAACTGATTTGGTTTGAGCACCCGTTTGAAGTAATGAGCCTATTCATAGTGGTTTTGGCTGCTGAATCTCCTAACAAATCAAATAATAAATCCTACTCGCCTAGATGCCTTCAGGAATGACGTGCTAAATTCTGATTTCGAATATCTTCTTGCGATTAATTGCGCTGACAAGACGTATAACATGTTCGTTGATCACATCGCTGAAATATATAAACGGCATTTCCCGCTTAAGCAACTGAAACTTGGTAGGAAAATACGCAAGCCTTGGATCACGCCAGAGCTCATTAAAAAGATCAATGAGAAGAATACTATGTACCATCAGTTTATAAAAACTAAAAATCCCCCAAAACTTAAGGAGTTTAAGATATACCGAAATCAGCTAAATAAAGAAATAAAGTTAAGCAGACAAAACTATTTTCATGCGGAACTTGACGCCTGCTCTCGTAAGCCTGATCTTTTGTGGAAAAAGTTGAACACTGTTTTAAATCGCAGTAACTCGTCCCCAAAAACAGATAAACTTAAAATCGGTGAAGTCGAGATATCCGGTTGCGCCCTGGCAAACTTATTTAATAACTATTTTGTGCAGTGTGGTGATTATTTTCCAGTGTCTGAATTTTCAAGATTCATGCCCCCTAGTAACCAATCTACTTTCTTTCTTGAGGCCGTTAGCGAAGAACAAGTTCGGTCTGTTTTTATGTCTCTTCAAAACAGCTCTAGTTGTGACGTTGAAGGTATGCAAATTCGACCGCTTAAACATATTATGGATCTTATCGCACCGACTCTTACCCATATATTTATTCTTTGTTTTTCAAGTGCCGTTTTTCCACAAAGAATGCAGGTGGCTAAGGTTACGGTATTGTTCAAGAAAGGCGATCGAAATGACATCAAGAATTATCGCCCTATCTCAGTGTTGCCAATATTTTCAAAGGGTTTAGAAAAGATTATTCATGAGCGCCTTTCAATTTTTTTCAGAAATATGACCTTTTAACCCCAGCTCAATTTGGATTTAGAAAGCATAGGTCCACGGAACTAGCCTTGATAGAACAAAAAGAGTTTATTTTATCACAGTTTTCAAGTAAGATCGTTGTACTGGGCCTGTACATTGATTTCACGAAAGCATTTGACTGCATTGTTCACTCCATTTTACTCAAAAAACTTGAATTGTATGGAGTGCGTGGCCATTGCTGGAATCTTATAAAATCTTACCTTGGCTATCGGCGGCAGTATGTTCAAATAGGTGAGCACTGTTCCGACCAAAAACCGATTGCAAGAGTGCCCCAAGGCAGCATTCTTGGACCTTTTCTTTTTAATATCTACATAAATGATCTGGTAAATACATGCGCTGAAGCCAAATATATATTGTACGCCGACGATGCCAGCATATTTTTTTCCGCTACAGACTGTGAGCAAATCAGCTATATAGCAAACTCCGCCATTGTAAAACTTCTGGAATGGTCTGTAGCAAATCAGTTAGAAGTTAACACCAACAAAACTAAGGCTGTGCTATTTAGACCGAAATAAAAGCAGGTAAATATGAACGTAGATCTTATCTATGGCACCAGAAAAATAGAAATAGTAAGTAGTAATAAAATTCTTGGGGTCACGTTTTCGCAAAATATGCTGTGGGATATTCATGTAGATTCTGTTTGCACTAAATTGTCAAGTGTCGTTGGTATTTTATCCAGATGTAGGTCTATATTACCTTTCAGCGTAAAAAAGTTGATATATAATTCTCTTTTTTACTCTCACCTCTCTTACTGCTTTTTGGTATGGGGCTCTACCACACTAACAAACTTAACAAAGGTGTACGTCCTACAAAAAAGATAATTAGGCTTATTTTTGATGTCCCCTACAATTCTCATACACATGCTCTGTTCATTAAAGCAGATATAATGCCTGTCTGGAAATTGTTTAGCTATAGACTAATTGTTTCCTTTAAGTACAAATTAAAAGAAAATCGAAATTTCTTTCGCAACCTAGCCAAGCTAGAAATAAAGCCTACATCCTACACTATACGTCAGTCTGAATACTGGAAGGTGGTCACTCCCCGTGCTAACTATTCTATGGGTACACTATCGTACATTTTCCCTAAACTTCTTAATGATCTGAATAAATGTGGAATTGATTTAGGTCGCACTACAGTTCGTGAACTGCGCCACGTGATATGTCATGTTTTTGAACAATTCTAATATTGATTTCCTTGTGATACATTAAATCGAATCAATTTTGCGTTTCTGCATGTTTGTATTCCTGTATGTTTCATGTATGCTCCTGTACTGCCTTGTAGAGGGGACCGTGGGCTCTAGTCAAGCTGTTCAGCAGCTTTTACCCACGGCCCCTCCATCGTTTTGATGGAAATAAAGCTATTATTATTATTATCTAGTCAAGGATTTACTAAATTAGCAGCTTCAACAGGCGAGCACGTGAGCAAAATAGTCCCACCGTCATCTGGTAGTGTAGACACGAGGCGTGGAGCCCTATTCGCGCATGCGCGAGGTTTTCATCTGACAGCATCTCCCAGCGGCTCGCTTCCGACCTGACGCTTCCCTGATCACAGCTAGGCGCGCAAGATGATGGCACTGTGCACTGCAGGGGTGATGGCTGTATAATGTTGGGAGGCAAGCAGGATTGTGCTCACGAAACCTAGGGCACACAGCATGAGCCCAGCCGCTTCATATGGTCCTTTGTACAGCTCTGCTCGCATGGTGCATTTCAATATCGTTGCGATTCATATTGAGGAACAGTAGCTCTCCATCATGGCCGAAACATTTTAGAGCGAAGGCTATTCTTCACGACCAAAACTGCAAAAGCCAGGTCATTGCTGAAACCTGACCTTGAATTGACCTTACATAAATAAATAAATAAGTAAATGACACAATTTAGCCGCTACTGGGACTCGAACCCGCGGTGGCGTGAACCAATGAGCTTTGCTGGCAACTGCCCAAGAGCATTATGCTATTGAAGTCTGAAGCTTTTCCACGGCACTGGCCTTAGAGATCAGTGGTGGAGACACAGTCACATAAATTAATGGCTCAGGAGGAGAAATTGCAGACAGGCCACTGTGAGACTAATCCCGACAATAGATTTACACCACCACTACCACCACAGCTATGCTATCGGCGCAGCCTATCACGCCTCGTGGTAAACTGTAACACATTCCTCGCACTGTGCATCTGCATTGTCTTCATCACCTAATACTACTATCAAACCAATGCCGCCCCTCTTATGAAGATTACTAGCGAGCTGATTACTAGCAAAACGAGCAAGCTAAACGCAGGCAAATCCACATAAACCAAGCAGAACCGACCTTTCGGTCGACAACTTCGGTTTAACTAGGTTAAAAGCCTGAAGTTCGCCGCGCCTATGAGAGAAGACGGAAAAGGGGTCAGAAGAGGCGAAATGAGGAGCTTTGTCGCGTCATAGTTTGGTTGCTGCTGAGGACGGAGAGCGAGCCGCGGCCGTTACTGCGATGGAGAGTGTCATGCTGGGCGACGTGAACAACAACGACGACGAGAGCGATAGCGTGCCTCTATACCATGTAGCGGACATCTGTGGATTCAGCGTTTCCAGAAGCAGCGTTCAGCGGCGTACTTTCGTTTGTCTGTTTTTCTCAGTGCGCAACCTACGTCTAGGTGGAACGTTCACAATAACACACTAATGCTTTCGCGTTCACAGCACGTACGCAGGCTAGGCGCAGGCCTAGCAGGCTAAGGGCAGGCTTAACTACCCTTAGAATTTTTTTTTCTGTGCCCGATTCCTTCAAACCTTCCAGTTAGGTTGATATCGAACACCTTCAATTGAGACTTGCCACTATTCGGGTCCGTTGTCTGTGATCATCGTGAATTCTATGAGCGCATCGATGGTCGAATGTGCGGTAAAAACGCGATTCTCGTATGGAGTGACGTCTCTGCCATTCGGCAGCAGTACGAGCCGGAGGTCATATTCCTGCCGAGTGACACTAGCGGCGTTCTCTGAACCGATATCGATGAATCGATTAGATGTTTCAGGTCACCAGTCACAGGCACGAATTGGAAACCTCCGAGGTTAGTTAACTCCGTGCCTCGGCCTCCATGCACACATCTGGCAGCCCGCTAAATGCCAATCAACCCTATGTACATTGAGGATGCCAGGAGACGTACTAATATTCGGCGGTCAATATAGCCGGTGTTCTTTAAATCGCACACTAAACTACCACCATTTCATGCGCACGCAGCGGATCACTTCATCCGTTCGCATCACAAATTTCACGCTTGAGATGGTTTCAAAGCAATGCGAGCTTTGCGATAAAAAGACACCCCTGTGAAAGAGTGATTTACCCCTGATTCCAAAGTGAAAGATTTTGTGTTCTTTGGCTGGTCAAAGCAAGGATGTTGCGTGATGGTGTCAGCGCAGCGTTGAGCACTTTCACTTGTGAAGGCGCGTTTATGAATTGAAACAGCGGACGCAAAGGGCACGAGGCAGCCTATTAAAAATTACAGCACCACACTGCGAACGCAAATTAACAAATAGGAGACGTGCTCATTTCATTGGAAACTCGCAATTTCATGTTTTATTGATGCGAAGAGGCCACTTTTTAGGGCATAGAGTGCAGGAGATTTAGTACTAGAATGTAATGGTTAAATAAACTTGTTCAAGTAACCCTTCACTATAGGCGAGCATTAGGAACTATTTTCCCACCGTGGCTGCTGATGACAACTCACTCACCCGTTCACCCCACACGCTGCGTATATTCATCTGCATAGAAACTAATCACAGTCGTTTCCACTGGCCGTTCTTCCTGTAGCCTGTCTGTTCTCCCCGTGAATGCCTCTGCACCAAGCGTCTATATCCCTGTGCTAATTTACAGAGCTGCCTTTTCTCATTCCCCGTTACCCTACCTCCCTCCCCTGATGCGTCACGCCTATTTAACGCGAATCCAACTTTACGAGGAAATCTAGACATTTGTCCAGACTGCTTGCTTTGCGCTACATGGCACGTGAAAAGAGAGCTAAGACTGTATGTAATTTTCTGTTAAAACATTTTGCCAGCGTTAGCTTTTGTGCAGAAATGCATAGCGATAATGAAGGTTTTATATGAAAAGCTTTTCATTTTAGTCTTTAAAGCTAGGCCAATCGGCTATGACTCGACTCGAGGGTGTCCGAACGCCTTTAGACTTACAACCCTAGAACGTTAGCTGGGTAACCTTGTTGTCTATACATGATGACTGGTCAATTGTTGTGTTTGCCTCCACAGGCAATTTGATTGCATAAAACAAAGCCTAGTACCTATTATATTTCAATCAAGTGCAAAAATCGATTAGACCTCTCCATTTTTAGAAAATCATGGTGTTAAAAAAAACGGTCTACCTTGCGCCGTTTCCACCGTTGCCCGCTGTTAGAACTTTTCCATATAATTGGAACAAGCCTTTGGAGAGGCATCAAACACTGCTAGCGGCCTCTCACGTGTGCGGAAGATTACTTTACACATAAATTTTGGGCAAAAGCTAAGCCTGTTATCTGTATGAATAATTATGAGAATTCTAGTTTCCCATTAAAGTGGCATAGACAATTTAATATCTCGTTAACCTTTGTCGTTTTCGCCAGAAAAACATTCGCCTATAACTGCAAATACAGTTCTTCATGGTACACCAACCCCCTTCTCCTCTTCTATTTCCTATCTGGGAGCGCTCATGCAGTGTCACAGTGAAGCAACGTCAGGACCACGCATAGAATGTGGGCATTGTAAGTTAGAATGCAAGAAACTACTTTCAGACTAGAAAGCGCAAACATTCTTTCTAATACCTGGAAATTATATTTGTTTAGTTTAAGTAACAGGAAAGACCTGTCCTTTGTCTCGCCGCTAGCTACTCCTGGTCACGGGGACAGCTCACACAGACTTAAACAGCAATGGCCTACAGCCAGCCTCTAACAGCGATAATATAATGCGCTTAACAAAAACAGCAAAAGTATGACATTTCTTCAAGACGAACATTCAATAGCACCCTGAACCGTAGGCGAATATTAGAGGGCGGGAAAACATATCACTTCCTTTGAGTGCGCTAACTCAGTAGTCTTATACGATTAATCACCGCTTAATAATAGAGGTTCAAGAAAAATGAAACTTGCAGAAAAACGTCTCGCGTAATGTAGTAACTAAAGGACTATATTACAGCTGCGTTACGTAGAGTATGAGACCAGAGGATACTCAGATGTTTCGAAGAGTGCGGTTTGTCACATGTGATAGGAAGTGTGAAATAGATATATGAGGTAAAGAAGTTTGTAGAAGACGACGAGGATGACAATAAGCTTGACATGTATTCACCCAAGAAAACAGAAGACGAAGAAGTATTCAGTCAGGTGGGAAGAGATGATTGGTGGAGAAGAGAATACGAAGACGGCGACAACAAGGATGACGTGTACCAACGCCAAGATTATAAAAGTGCGAGGGATAGCGTGGCACCGGGGGGGGGGGGGGGGGGGGGGAAGAGAATCGGGGGTGGCGGTGGGTCAGGCACACCTCGGCTGGAAGAGAGCAACGCTGGCTACTGCTCCGGTGATCTCGAGTTCTACGGAGTCGTACCGTAGATTTCCTGCAGTTCTCGAGCCCGTTTCAGGTAGTCAACGGCTATCGCAACCACCTGCTACGGGCAGGGGTGTGTCCAGCGCTGTTGTAACCCATCCGGCTGGTGCCCACAACGCCAACATCACCAGCAGCGCCTCCATGGCCACTAGGACCGGGACCTCGTAGGACGCTGCCAACGACGCCGCCAGCGACACCAGCCTGAGCACTTCGAACTCCACCTCGACGCCGGCTACTTCGACGCAATTGATTAAACTCATGCAACGCTTCATCAGCACCGAACCGTCAGCACGAACGCCAAACGCTAGTAGACTCGGTGTTCCCGGGTCGTGTTTATTGCTAGTCTTTGCGTTTTGTGTAAATTTTATCAGTTTTGTTAGTTAGTTTAGTGTGCTGCTGTTGGTGTCACGTAGGGTGTATTAAATGTGCGTCTGTATCAGTACAACTGTCACCTAGTTCATTCTTTCGTTCCGAATATTCTCCGGGAACCCGCGGCACGGTTCCTTCCAAAAAATAGTTTAGTGGAATAACAGCCTCTGGCAAATTGGGTCTCAGCCAGGATCATTTTCTATTTTTGGCTCCCAAACGCCAGCTATCAAAAGGAAACAGAAGCCAGTCGGCCGCAAGAAGTACTGGTACACGGCATCATAGTTATCATCCACGTTGCTCTGCTTAACCTGTACCGTGTTTCTTTCACTTTAATGCTTTTTGGTTGTTAGCGGTACAAATGTTTCTCACTGTGGCCCTTTGTCTCAGACATAAAGCGGTCGCTAACGAGGCTACAGCCAAAATAATTTGAGCAGAGGAAAGAAGAGCAGCTATGTAAATAAATAAAGCACGGTCCGAAGGACGTCTCAGCGCATACATTTTATGCATAATATATGCCAATCTATGGTTCTAAAAGAAATGCTAAAAACCTCACCTTGCAGATAAATTCATTGCCGCATGGTAGCGTCTCATATCTTTCTCGGTACCCCCAAATTCACCACTCCTCTAAGTAGGAAGCCGCCGTGTCCTGCACGGCCCTTTTCGACTAGCATTATCTGAACGCCCAGGCCATCAGGTTGGTGATGACAAATGAAACCCCGCAGCAACGGCGCCAACACCTCTATGCGTGCCTGACACCTGTTTCTGATAAATGTTTTTACGCTCGCTTTCTGACGAGGGACTAGGATAGCCTTTTTATCGCCCTGAGATGAAAGAGCCGCTCCAGTGAGATAAAAATATTCTTTCTGGTTTGTGTTCTTTGTTCTGCATTCAGAGAGTGACTACAAAATACAATGAAGTAACAGCCTAAATTCTGCTAAATAATCTCGACGACCTCATTTTTTGATTCCAGTATAAGGCTTCACTTTCCTTACTGCGGTGGCATATGATAATCTCCTTCACACCTAGAAGTTAAACTCTTTACCTACCGGCTAGACATAAAATGCCCGGTGGCAATGTTATGAGAACAACTTTTGCAATTCTTTGTCCATTTCATTTCTTATGCGTATGATACTAACTATACTTGTATGTTTATAACATTTGTTTCTGGCATAATTTCACACCTAGGTCATGTTCTGATGCTTTTCACACCACCTGGCGGGTTCTTCGCTTACGTTTTGCCTTTTCGGTCTATATTTGTTATATTATTTCCACGCCTAATTGCACGGCCAAATTCGATAAACTTCATTCAGGTTTGAACAACATACGCAGCATGCCCCTTGCGTCTCTGTTGCTTAGATGGATTCTTTTAGTCCAGCTCGTATCCGCCTTGAGGAAATTCAGTAATTAAATGCCCCAAATTACTTACTTTTTGGTTTATGAGGGTTTAACGTGTCAACGAGACTCAGGCTATGAGGAACGCCGTAGTGAAGGGCTCTGTAAATTTCGACCACCTGTGATTCTTTGACCCTGCACTGACATCGCACAGTACACGGGCCTGCAGAATTTCGCCTCGATCGAAATTTGACCACCGCGGCCAGGATGGAACTCGACCTTTTAGGCAGTGCCACGCAGACATCGATTTGAAGGAGTGGCTCATCGTCCTAGTTGGCAATTCATGGCAGCTAATCATGCAACAGAGCTCAAATTTAAGACAGTAACTAAGAAAAGAGGGAACACTGCAGCGTTGCGGTGTCCGGTCTTTGTTTCGTCCGTCTTTAAGTTGTGGTGTGTTGCATTTTTCGCTGTCATCGGTTTGAGCTCTATCCATGTCGTTTGATATTACAGCTGGTAAGAAACCATCTTTCTAGAGGCATTATATAATTATTTTCTCTCCTCTGTCACGCTCCATTTTATGCCAACTAGATTATTTGTTCCAAGAGTTATTTTCGGAGAATTTAATATGAGACGCAGCAAATACTCGTACGGAAAAGGTGTTCACAGGAGCAGGAACAGAACTGCCGTCTAGAGTAAAGTGATAGATCGCGACACTGAAATTGGCACACTGAAACTTCGAAGTTTCTAACCGGAAAAGCGAACTTCTGAAAAATGGCGCAATATCACGAAATCCTGCCAGAAAGGGTGGTGAAAAGGAATGTTTGCTGCTGGAATGAACGGAGCCGGAGGAAAACGAAAATATTCTAAAAGAGCAAGCTGGTGAAAGGAAATGAAAGACTAGTGAGTGCTGTTTTATGAGGCCGGGGATAAAAGGTGATTGAAAGGTTCGAGGTCAGCTGCATGTCTCTCCGGAAACGGTAGATTATATTGCTTCAGGATGCCTTTCTTGCCTCTATTTCCCTGTTCACGTGACCTCCAGTCCTGCGCGATAACTTGTGGATCTTGCTTTGTCGCTGCTGGCGCCAAAGAATTGATATTTTCAAAGTATGAGTTTAATTTGCTCCGTGGAACAGGTTATATATTTGCTCTAAGTTAAGCAGCACATCCCCTTTGCACTCTTCTGTTTACCGATGCTCTTAACAGATATTGAATGTACATCTGATTATCGGCAGCGTACAAGAGATGGTAATTTTATTCTGAACACGTGGGATTCGTTTCCTGTTCGCAATATTGTTTTGAGAAAATTACCACTTCTACTGCACGGAAGGAATCGTAACCACGGAGAAAAATATTTTGTGAAGAAGACGGAAGGTTTGCTAACTAGGTTGGGTATAAATATCATTTGGTTTCTGCTAGAAAGCAAATAACTGGAAAGAAACTAACCAAAAAGCACGTACACAGGCCGCTATCCAGAACTGGTATTCGCAGCAAGGGAAGCAGCGTGAGGAATTCGAATATAGAAAGAATCAACGAAGCTCCTAAAACTGACGAAGCAACGATATAAATTGTTCTGCATATAAATGAGACGTACCGCTGAGAACTAAGCACGGCAATATTTTCTATGTAGATCATGCTATTAAGTAAGATGAAGTCTTTTGCCCGATTTTCTACGGTAGCCGAAATGATGAATGCGCTTCGTTAACGAAGGTTCAACATTTGCTTTTTTGCAATTGCTGGATTGACGTGGTCGCGCAATTTTGTGTTTTCGCTGTCCAACTGTAGTAGCTGGGGACAAACGGCTGCCCTTACTCCCGAAATGATAAAAAGTAACTTGAAACGTGCATAGCGCACCACGTACATTTAGAAGAGAATTGCGCACACCAGTGGGCCTGCTTGGTTTTCGCCGGCTTTAAAAATTAGAGCTTCTGGTTTTCGTCGGTGTTCTCTCACGATCTGTGCAACGGCAGTGCAATCTTCGCAGTCGCGCAGTGAAGCAAAGCGGCGTCGGCGCACAGGAGCCCGGAGGAAGGGCTTCGTGTTGTGTGCTACAGCGCAGTACAGCATATTAGTGCGCGCGCGTCTTTCCTTATCTTTCATCTCCTATCTTTAGATTTTTGCCGACCACGGCGGCTGCGTTTTTATGGAGTCAGAACGCTAAGGCACCCGTGTGCTGTGCGATGTCAGTGCACGTTAGAGAACCGCAGGTGGTCGAAATTATTCCGGAGCTCTCCACTACGGCACCTCTCTTTTCCTTTCTTCTTTCACTCCCTCCTTTATCCCTTCCCTTACGGCGTGGTTCAGCTGTCCAAACAGCCCGTACACTTTCCTTTTCCTTCTTCCCGACCGCAGTAGCAGCAGCAGCACCACGCTTGTTCTGTGGTGAAGTGCACCTAACTCACTGCATGCTGTCTGCGCCCGAGTGCGCCACGTCGGAAATGCGGGAAAGCGCACTTCACTCACTACTGCACGTCGTTTATTGCAGCCTAAATTGGAACACAGCACCTCTTAGAGCTGCAATCTAAGTTAAATTCTTTTATTGCTACAGGGCTGGTTTGGCTTGGTTTATTTAGCGCCTCGAAGGGACTCAGATTATGAGGGGCGCTGTAGAAGAGGGCTCCAGATAATTTAGACCACCCGGCGTTCTTTAACGTCCACTGACATAGCTCAGCGCACAGACGCCTTGACGTAGTCGGACGTCTTAACCACTGGGCTGAGCGCCAAAGCATTCTTGGGATTTAACCGCATTCTTCAAGTGACATACGACTGTAAAAGGGCACATTTTTATTTTCTGCACGTACTGCCTAAGCGGATGGCATGTTTTATATCAACAACTGCTAATGCCATGTGGACAGCGATGGCGCCGAGCACGTTTTTCTCGGTCAGAGTCGTCACATGACCAGTTCAGTGCGGAGATCATGGCTCACATGACAGGACTTCGAATCTCAATAATGAATGTATGGAAATTAAGAAATGTAATCAGTTTCAAATCAAATCACCATGCGTTTATTCCTTCATAGATTTTTTTTTTACGTATGCGTGCCTTTACGTGTGTCATTAAGCGGACTAAGCAACTCTTCATTTGGTCGGAATATCACACTTTTCAGACTACCCTAATCCTAACACTGGCCCACCTTATATATGTCTAGGTGTATTTCTTCTGTTCTGACTCATCTCAATCTTTGTCTTGGTTTGCGCTGACCCTTTTCCGCCAGCAGCTCTTTCTTCGAACATACCGAAACGTCGCCCAAAGCAAAGTGACAGGCGTAAAAAACTGCAACAATCGCAAAATAGAAACAGAAATCTTATTCCATGCAGCACTTCTATTGTTTTCTGTGACTCACGCTGTCTCTGATGCCAACGTATGCGAGAACGAGGAGGCGGCTCTCTCTCTTTCTCTATCTCTTGGCGAATTAGACATTAACCGCAACATAATGACAAGCCCCATAAGCACCGCGATGTAGGGCGCTGGGAAAGGAAGCGAAAAATTGAATATCCTTTCGATTCCTATCCCATTCTATGATAGGACCTCCTGCCAACTCGGTCATGTCATGTGGTCTTGTGGCGCCACAAAACACAGCGACCGCTCAGCGCCCGGCTATGCCAGTGGCCAACTGACACCTGCTGGTGGCATGCTCGTGATTTTTTGCTCATATAGCCGACGCCAGATTTTCTGTAGAACGGAGCCTCTAACTCAATCGCGTTGAAAGCACAATCTACCCAATCCGGACATGTATCCAAAACATACCGCGGAAAAGTCGCCTGTGCAAATTACGGTGCCCATGAGCACCGAACCGATAACTGCAGTTCTGCTCAAGTAGAATGTCCGAACTGCCACAGGCCACATACTAGTGAACGTATCAGACATTCCAAAACGAAAAAAAAATAATTCAGCTGAAGGTCACACAAAACATCACATTTTCAGCCCGGAAGAAGCTCTCGCTTCTCACCGGATGATCCCAGCCAGCACAACCGCATTGGGCTAACACTGGGCGATCATTGGCAAAACGTTGCATGAACGGCGGTCCTACATTAGCATTTAGGCAGAGCGACACATTAGCCCAACTTTGAGGCCAGTTTAGGGCTATCGTTCGGCCGATCGAGGGGCCAACGCAGGCCTGGCGTTCGCTCCGCGACATGGGCCAGTAATGGCCTCGGATTCGCTTTCCAGCTTTCGAACACTGGCATCCAGCTATCGAGCATTGCTATCCAGCTTTAAAACATTATTAGCCAGCTTTCAAACACTGGTATCCTGCTTTCGAAAATTGGCACATGCAACATTATCCACTGCCCACTGACTGGAACTGGGGATGTACCATTCAACCTAGCAAATATTTATGAATGAGGCTGCCGAAGAATTCAGGAAAAAGACCGGTTTATTGCATCGAGTTATAAGGATCATGCTTCTAGTGATCGCAGAATGGCTTGTGCTGCTACGAGTCATCCTGGGAATTAAAGGAAAGGAGGACCCTAGAACACGGTGGCAGAGGTTGTTTGGAAATCATTTATTTTCAAGTTTGCTGCATGCCGATGATTCAGGTTGGACAACACAGCTCGGCAAGCTGCTGTAGCTCTGCTAAGACATCCATAAAGAGCTGAACGGAGCTGTCCTCCTCTGAACTGATCGGTCATATCTGAAGTAATCGTTGCACTCCTCTCGCAAGAGGGCTCTTCCAATGCACACAAATTCCTCGTCCAGCTCTTGCACGGCGACCTTACAATGCGTCGAGCCTGCAAAGAGGGGCATGATGTCATGATGATTCTAAATATGGCTGTCACCGGACAAAAACTGAAATGATTAAATAACACTGAATACTGTGAGGCACCGTCGGCGTGAATACACCCGACACACACATTTTACAGGATAATTTGTAAGAACTAGCACCGCATTTTTTGCACAAAGTAAAATTTAATTGGCCTTGTACCAATTTCGTGATTTTTAGTTAATGCACCGTTTCGCACCTGCAGTAACATATTCAATGTGAAAAAAACAAAGGAATGTGAAATTGAAAGGAAATTAACATATTATTTTGTTTTAATATCATAACAACGTATCACTAAACTGAGAGCGCATTTTTTATTCGGGTAAGGATGCACAGGTTGTAGCATCTCCTCTATATAGATTCGAAACAACAGTTTTGAACAAAGCTCGTTTTTTTAGATGCGGTTCAAAATACACTGGATGGAAAAAATTCAGAACGCCTTTGTTTTTTTTTTTTTATCCAGCAGTTTAGTTTAGTCGCTTCCATTGCATGTAATACAGATTCGAAACTTATTTGAAGGGCACACAAAACACCCGTCTGACAGTCCAGAGTAATGCCTTTTTTTTTCATTGAGAACTTGGCAAAAGCTTCAACCATAAATTGCTGTTTTTTCTATTGAACCTGCAAGTGTGTTAGCCAAATAGAAACAGTGCGGAAGTAGTACACATATCTTTACCGACTGATCTCTAGTGGAACAGAAAACAGTTCCGACTCCTATACTGCATAAGCTGTACAGATAGTATCAGATATCGGTTTACGCTTGCCCAGACTACGAATGAAGCCAGCTCGAGTGTGCATGCTTCTTTCGTCGCGCTGGTTGTGCGGTTGGGCACCGCCGTGCCAGACAAGGCAAGACACGTCCCGTCAAGAATGTGTCGTGGCGATGCATAGTGCTGTGACGAATGATAGGGGAGAGGACAGTAAATGGGGTAAGGAGGCGGTGGTGGCTGCAGGGGAGAGAGCCATTTTTTTACAAAGCTTTTGTGGTCGCAAAAAAAGTTTCCAGCTGAAAAGTAGAGGAAAGGAGATCTTGGGCACGAACGGCGCAGCGTGTAGCTGCGCACGGGAGAAACAGCTAGGACAAAGTGAGCAAAAAAAAGCTCTGCTCGGAGTACCGGTTAGCACACTGTCTTGAAAAAGACATGTCCGAGAAATGGGTTGGGGAGATACGCGACTTCAAAAGAGAGAGGAGACGGGGGCCGAAACATGTGAAAGAGGTTTGGAATTCTCGGAGAATGAGGCATAAGCAGTTTTGAAGTCAAGGGTGTGGAAAACGCGGGAGCGTCAAAGTATTCTTGCAAAGGCCCAGGAGAAGCATCGTAAAACAATAAATAAAATATTATGCAAGCAAGTTCGCATACGGGGCATGTGGCAAAGAGGCTAGGTTAACATGCGTCTAACACCATTTGTCAGTCGATTTATTCGCTGGTCGTCGAAGAATCCTTCAACTTTCTGTTGGTGTGGAAATTTCACGCAAAAAGCTAAAACAAAAAAACCGTGTTGAGCTGTGGCTAGAAATTACTTCCGATGCTTTTCATCAGTAAAGGTAAAGTTCGAAAAAAAAAATTTCATTTTGTAGCAAATAAGTAAAGACGTCAGCAAGAGCTATAGCCCTCAATGCAAATCACGCAACAGGACAATAAAATGCACAAAAACAAAATTTTGAAACATTAAGATCTGCAGAAAAGGAAGTAAAAAGCAAATTGAAAAACACAGGGCAAGGCGCGATCACAGGGAACGACGTACGGAAGTATAGGAATCTCTTACCTCATGATCGCGTGCGTTTATGAAGCGGTGGCCTAATATTTCGTTCGTGCGCAACTTATAATTGAAAATTACGAGGCCACTACTTCGTTTCTGAACATTACCATAATTGTGCACAAAGTCGGCTTAGGGAATACACTTGCACAACGTTATTACGTTCGATTCAAGATCTCCATTAAGGAGACACCCACTACTCAGTGTGGGAGTGAATTCTCTAGTGTGAAGCAAAAAAGCGCTTTTCTCCATTAAAAAATTTATTAAAAGAAAGTCATTTGATTTTTTTTAGAAGGAAACCCTCTTTTGCTGATTTTCAGATACTTCCGCAAGCAGAGCGTTTAAAAGTGTTTTCAAGTACATAAATTCCGTAAAAATAGGCGCATTATTATGCCCAGAAATCGGACAGAGGTGACAGCGTGAGCCCTATCTGTGCACTTCTAAAAAAAGTATATTTTTTTTGTTAGCGGCTTTGCTAAACTATATTTAGGTAAACGAATCATTACAACTGGGTCATGTCAACGCGCATTCGTTAATTACTAAATTTACGAGACGTTCTAAAAGGAATTTTTGTGGTTAGTTGCAGCGAACGGACAGAACAGAAGTCGATGGCAGCAGCATCATTGCTATACAGCGAGCGAATGCGTTTGGAATGCTTCCGAATGCGTTTTGAAATTGTTGCCAAGCACATTAGAACTCAACTGAACAGCGATGGAGCCCGCGGCAGACGTCGCCGCGCCGCGCCTCGACGGTGTCGACATATACTCCTCCTATAGTTTCTCCAGTACGAGAGCTCCCTCAGGCCGCTGCGATCTGCTGACAGCTTCGGTTTCATTGAGACTTTTTTTTTTCATAACTATCCTCTATCTCCGACTGCGCAGTCGGAAAATATTCGTTGTTTATCCAACTTCACGCATATACTACGAAAGTATTCGGTAAGAAAAAAATGAATGAAGTTCAAATTTTTGAACTCACACAATTTCAGCCCAGGAGCTCAAACGAGTTTTAGCCCGTTCGAAAATTATAAACTGCCGAGATGGTACTCGACAATAAAATCAATCTTCTACCCAGTATAATAGATAGTTAAATGGTCACCAACTTCTGACATACTTTTAACATTGGTTAAGGGGCGGCAAGCTATGGCCAATATAGCCAGGTTTCGAAAATGTCTTAGCCAATTCTGGCAAAGACTGGGAGAACTCTGGCTAACATGGCCCATGATATCCAGGTTTTGAAAATGGCTTAGCCAATTCGGGCAGAGTGGGGGAACTATGTCTAACATGGCCCATGATGGCAATGATATGATGACAACACAGCCAATATCAGATGCTCATTGGCAACTCTGGGCCTACTTAAGGTCAAGCTTTGCCAGTGGCTTTCTAATAATGGCCCGCTGTCAAGTGCTACTTGGGAGGGGCTTGGTTGTGTATCGTGACTGGTTTCTCTTTATCAGGGCTACTTGGCAGCTGCCATGAAACGCAGGCTTTTGAAAAGTCATTCGTCAAATAAGAAAGCGTTTCCATTGTGTCAATGGAAATGTTATTTGTTGAAAATTCAATCATTTCAGGTCACGGATTGATATTTTTCAAATAGCTAGCCTGAAGTTCAAAACCTGCAGAAGAAACTTTGTAACTTCTTTCCTGCCTTAAAAACCCAGTATTTATTTGTCGCTTTCAGGAAGTAGAAATCTGCTTTATGGCACATACTTTTCACTACCGTGATTGAAAATTGTGCAGTGCAGACCCATTAAAAAACTAGGGGCGTAGTACATAAATTCCTTGTATGCAAGTACTTTTGCGTTAGAGAATGTATAACGTGGTGTTAAGGTCAGTTCTTTAAATTTCCAACTGGTTCATAAAACGCCTATTCAGGCAAATGGCATTTAGCAAAACTGTCTTCCTCTGAATGCTCCTAAGGATAACTTTAGTTCATTCAGGAACATGTACACTGACAATATCTCTTAAAGGCATGATTGCTCATGTTAGCTCCTGTTACCTCATAATGTTTAGTTTTGAGGTCTCCAGCATCATTGACTTGCATCATACGTTTATTTTAAGGTAGTAAAATGCCCGCTATTAGTTTAAACCACAACTTATCATGAGGCTTTGCACTTTTTGTTGTGTTGCATGAAATATACTTATGTAAGAAACTATTCCTTTCAGCTGCCCTTCACATGATTCAAATTCTATCAGAAAAAAGGCGCTAACACAACATTGCTCACTACCTGTTTTTTCCCAGCATATAACAGGCCACAACAGCACATAACAGGTATGATATGAAAACGCGGCGGCTGCGTTTTTATGGAGGAAAAACGCTAAGGCGCCCGTGTGCTGTGCGCTGTCAGTGCACGTTAAAGATCCCCAGGTGGTCGAAATTATTTCGGAGCCCTCCACTACGGCACCTCCTTTTTCCTTTCTTCTTTCACTCCCTCCCTTATCTCTTCCCTAACGGCGCGGTTCAGGTATCCAACGATATATGAGACAGATACTGCGCCATTTCCTTTCCCCAAAAACCAATAAATTATTATTAGGATAATAGTATCTGATGTCACATTGATTTTACAAGGTACATATATATTTCACCCTACATGTGTACTTTTCTCGAGCCACATTCACATAATTATTCTGAACAATTTTATATATTTTCGGCAACTTATTAGGGGTCGATAAACCACCTTTATATCATACCTTCTAGCTATATCTTTCAAATTCTGCGACGCTCTATGTACGTACCGTAACACATTCAGTCTTTTGGCATCTCACTGGCTGGCATCGGTGTGATTGCGCCGGTAGCCGGAAACGGTTTCAGCTTCTTTCAGAATTTATCGTATGCTCTTGCAATAACATGGTTTGGAAATCCGGCGTTCGTTAACCTTAAAATCTTCTCTTGGAAACTATCGTCATGCTGCGAAAGCACGACTTCATCAGTTCTGAGCCCAGGCTTGGCAGTGCAATGCTGTCTTTCACTAGCTTGGAACGGTCGACCTGTAGCCAAGTGGCCTCTTAACACTCCTGGTGAATATCGCCAGCACAAATGGCGTGTGCAAAACAGCAATGTAAGGTCCAGAAACCGCGACTTTTTTTGTTGGGACATTTGCTCCAAGGTAGACCTAAGACAAAGGCCTTGCTCCTTAAAGAACTTGAGAATATTTACAGGTCCCAAACTATCACAACGTTTGTAAGAGTCCAGAAAATCATTGACATAGCGAAAGATTTTTCCCCCGGCCCCATGAAAGTTCATGGCAATCATTCTATCCACCCTGCTTAAGAAAATATCACTTAGCACAAGGCCAGTCTTCAAACCACTACATATACGGTATTTTTGAACACATACCACACTGCAATACTCTAAAAACATGCTCTTCAAATAACGGCTATTCAATAACATGCTTTTCACATAACTTTCATTATAGGATTCATGCGAAATTTTGTTTCTGCTTATTTCTAAAACCATCTGTCTACTTCGCGTCTTGAAGATCGGCTTCTTGTACTCAATTCACAGTGTGGTTGAGTATCTGAAGAATGAAAGTCCAGTGGGCTGTCTAGCGGTTAGTGTCAATGTAGAACTATTTTATTCCATCCCGTATGAGGACCTCATGAAAAAATTTTGTGAATGCGCATATCGTAGCACAATGATGAGCTTGTGTTTAGGAACTTGTGTGCAATATAACAGTCTTATTTGGAACTTACCTCCTTTTATTTGAAGAGCATGTTTGTGGAGCATGGCAGTGCGGCATATGTTCAAAAGTCTGGTATATGTATCGATTGAAAGGTTGCCCCTGTGCCAAGCAATATTCTCATAAGCAGAGCGGACGGAATGATTGCCAAGAACTTGCATGGGCTGGGGAAAAATCTTTAGCTACGCCTATGATTTTCTGGTTGTTTATAAAGGTTCCGATTTTGTGGGACCTGTACATATTGTGAAGTTGTTTAAGGAGCAAGGCCTTTGTCTTAGGTTTACCTTGGAGAAAATGTCCCAACAAAAAAAGCTGCGGTTCCTGGGCTTTACCTTGATGTTCTGCACATGCCATGTGTGCTGGCGATATTCATCCAGGAGGGTTAAGCAGCTACTGGACTATTGGTCGAACCATTCTAAGCTAGTGAAAGATAGCACTGTCTCGTCTAGACTAGGCTCGGTACTGATGAAGTCATGCTTTCACAGCATGACAACTGGTTTCCAAGAGCAAATTTTAAGGCTAACGAGAGCGGGATTTCCCAATCATGCTATTGCAGAAGCGTCTGATAAATTGTTAAGTTGAACATACAGGACTGGTCAAGTTGGTTACATGCTAAAGGTAATAATGACGCCGCATCAGGTAACGAAAATAGCAGGAGAGCACACACATGCACCAGTGCCAACCTTGGAGCAGAAGAGTGTGTGCTTGACATTCAGCGTCGGCTGTCAAGGACCAGGCTCATATAATCTTGAATTTTCAAATGCGTGTTTTCTCGTCCTCTTGACTGTCCACGCTGAATGTCAAGCACCCGCTCTTGGATTCTGTATCTGCTCCAAGACTGGCACTTGTGCATGTGCGTGCTGCCCTCATTACTTGATGCTGTGGCATTCTTCATTTTAGCATGTTAAAGCTGAAACCTCTTCGCATGGACTGGCAGGATCGGACCGGGGCCAGCCAGCGAGATGCCCAAAGACCGACTGTGCTACTGTACATAAATAGATTTTCGAACAATTTGAAAAATGTGGCCAGAAGGTTTGACATAGAAATGGCGTTCTCGGCCCCTAATAAGTTGTTTACAATCTGTAAATTTTTTTAGAATAATTTTGTGAATTTGGTTCAGGCAAAGCATAAGTGCTGAGTGAAACATGACAACTTATATGTGGTTCGGTTTATGTTGGTCAAACTGGTAGGTTTATCATTGTAAGACTACGAGAGCACAAGAAATATTTGGATATTGGTAGGGGTTCTAACTTATCTATACATTGCTTGGAATGTGAAGAGTGCTAGCCATTCGTTTCGGCAACACGCATTTTGGCGGTACGTTCGGAGCAAATTAACCGGAAAATTATCGAGGCTAGACAAACTTTACGACACGGAGACGAATGTGCGAGTGGGCTGTTCATCGCGTTAACACGCAGGGAGTTGGACTATCTAGATGAGAGGAATATTAAGGACGAGCTTTTAGTCATGTTCTGATTTAGCTTATCTATAATTGTGCGGTCTATGGTGCTATTTTGGGTTTCTATATATTTCCTGTTCACTTCAATACACTTTAGTTGCGAGTCAGCGCCTCTTTTTCTCCTTTCTCCTCCCTCTCTAGTGGTGGTAGATTCACGTACTTGCAGAGAAGATTCACTGAATTGTGTACCTGCAGAGCGTTGTGAAGAAAAACCAGGCGAATTTTCTTTCCTTTGTGCATAATAGAAGGTTGAAATTTTTTTCGCACAGTTAGATCTTTGGAGCAGGAAATTCTATTCGGAAAGGTGAAACCCCCTAAATTGCGCATTTTTGCGCAAAGGTCCTGATCCTTGCATGCAACTGAAAACATTCGTCCAGGTTATCTGGATAGCTTCCTTGTTCCTTGCGCCTAGATTTTCTGAAATAATTGTCAGATTTGTTCCGATCAGAATTTCTATGAACATAAGAATTACACCAAATTTTCTGGTCATATATGAAGAACTGAAATTGTTATGATCATTGGTATTGTTTATTGTGGCACAGTATAATACCTAGTTTAAAGTGAAATTCAATGACCAGTCTAACATAACCAAAATTACTCTCTTTTAAGAGGAAAATTTTGCTACCGAAGTGCTGGATTGGCAGGGCATGATGAAGACATGGACAGTGTGCATTCAAAAGTACCTGTATTCATGTTGACGTGAGAACTTGCGCTCAGTGCTTCAGACATTTGATGAGTACTTTGGTGCTGTGCTTCTGCTCATGTAGCCAAATTGTGTTTTTAATCGAAGAGTGTGTTCGTTGAAATTTCAGCACAAATTAGGTAACATTTAGATATTCTTGCACGAGATACCACTTGAAAATTGGTTGTTAATGATGCGCATCACACATGTACATTTATCTGCTTAATATATTAAGCATGGCTTGCGAGCTGAATGCCTTCAATCTATGAAAAAATGGCCAGGTTACTGGACGACGTGTGGAGCAGCCCAGTGTAGCACACTCAGGCTTCATGTAGAGGAGAATAAAAGTAGTAATGACTTCAAGAATAGCAAACACAGCACAAACCACAGGACCAGAAAGCTGACAGATTACACTGACCCTGATGACACTCTGTGCATGAAGGGTGTTATGGGGTTGCCTGTCATGTCATGGAAGACGAAGGTCGTACAGGACGGGTGTTACACATGAGTCGAAGCAAGCACCTTCTGTCATTACGTAGTATTCACTGTAGAACTCGAGCAAGAAGCAAAGGTAAGAGCTGAGCATGGCCGGACTCTTGTGCTTTCCTCTGCAAGCAATCTGGAAGCGCTCTTCTTAGAAACCTTACATGCTTTCGCTTGACATATACATCATTGCAGCATGTGGCGAGGAAAAGTGTATACCATTTATGTCAAGTGACAGTGCACTCATTGGGCTCAATAACAGCTCACAGGTTTTCTGATACACCTACAGGGCATCTCGTGAGATATTCTTAGGCTTCAGAACACAGAGCCCTTGCAGAAATTGTCTAAGAGTTTGTTGCCACATGGACATCTTCGTAAAGACGACCCTAAAATGCGAGCCCTCCTTTAGTGTCACAAAAAAGGCTTAGGACTTGGGTGTTTTGCTTCTCTATTAGCGTCAAAATGTTTGCTAGCGAGATCTTTCGCAGATGTGGAATGATTTCACAAAATGTCAAGAAGGAGACTGAAGCTGCGCTAAGCAGTACCAGTAACAAACTTATCACAGCTGTTGAACAAGCAGAAAGACACATGCCTTCACCCTACTTCTGCATCAGACACATGAAAATACTTCGTTTTTCTGGATCATCATTTTGAAAAGGTTCACATGGCAACGGCCTTTGGTTGGAATTTTTTCAAAGAGCCCTTTCTGGAAACTTGAGCATCCGTTCTTGTGAGGCACACTGCAGAGATTATGGAATACCTTAATGAACTGCAACCGGTACGCGTGACTGCATTATCACTGGCATCAGAGATTAGTACATTTTCTTGCACATGCCGAGATAATGGAAACTGTGAGAGAAAGCATAAGGTTTGGGGGAAGTTGGCCTGCAGTATTAATAAATAAATAAATAAATAAATAAATAAATAAATAAAGTTCACTTCCTCATTGCTTGTGGGAAAGTGCCGGGTACCCACCGGCTATACAATGGATGCAAGCTTTCGCCTGGCCTGGTGCTCATCTTATTTCGGATAGAATGCTTGGAAAATGGGTCTTGGGAACCTCCTTTAGATAAAGAAAACACCTTGTACCATGGCGCTCATTTGCTTCAGATGCCCTTGCGCCATTCAAAATCACAATCATCAAGCTTGTGGGCAAGTGTCCGGTCTTTTTCAGATGTTACCGTTGTTTCTTGCCCGCTAAGTTGCGCATTGAGTACAATGTACTGAAAGGCATCTGCACTGAATTGTATTTGGCACTCATACTGAGATACTTTCTATTTGCAAAAAATTACTGACAACCGTAAAGACTTTCATGCACACAGTGCCACCCGGGTAAGCGCATTTTGGCTGCTTCTTTCTGGACCTGTGGTTTTTACTGTTTACTGTTATGAGAAATGAATTTTGGTCAATGAATCATAATTGTTTGGTTCTCAGTAAATTGTTTTGCAAGCTTTTATGAAAGCCGATTGTTTAATAGCCGATGGCTGGAATTTGTGAAATTTATAATTGGTGTTGTGTGACTGCTAAATTAGGATATTTTTATGCTTTTCAGATGAATCTGACCGCAATGCGCAGAAATACAATGTGTGTAGTTTGTCATGAAAATAAAACGTACGCACTTGTACTCACCCAAACAATTACCACTATTTTCATTCTAAGCAGCATTCTTTGTACATACGCAATACATAATATGCATTAAGGAAAGTCTTGTACATCATACTTATTTCTTTTCCTGCTATATCTGCAGTGAACATTGTGGGGAGAAGCTGTTCGAAGACGCAGGTGCACGTACTGCAAAAAGTTTGTAATTACAATACAGATTTTTTTCGCTCTAGATGAAATGATTTCCGAGTGAACAGAGGAAGTATGCATGCATATTAATGAACCTTTTATAAGTACACAGCAGAAGCATTTTTTGCGAAAAAACGATTTCGTTCTCGTGCATAGCATGGCGTAACTTTCCGTTACCACGAATGTGCCAGCCGTCATACGGAGTCTCTGTTTCTGACATTTAGTCTGTAGCTCATGTTGTGGAAAACCCTCCGGCAACGCATTGCCAGCTGGTTTATCTTTACAGCAGATAATTTTTTCTTACAGTGCAGGGTGGCAATTTCCCTTGGTGCCATGCTTCGATTTCAGGGTTGTGGCCTGGAATTGGGCTGCTTTGTCGGAGGCAACCGGAATACAAAGGTACTCCACCTGGTTCTTATCCGACTGAAGAAAGACTCCGATGACCAAGCCTAAAGTTTCATCCTGGGCGTAAAGGTGCAGGTTGCAGCTTGAGCCACACCACATTTTTTTAATACAAAATTTCTATTCAATTAGCCAATCACAGTGCGAGGCTAATACATGTATTCATCACTACCAGGCAAGCTGCTTTTCAGATTTCTACAAAGTAGGTTTGCGTGGATACATTCTTTGTACTTTTCTCAACCGCTTGTTGGTGAATCGCTGGATTTTTCTGCAGCCAGCTACGGCTACCTCTTTAGAAAAGCATGAAAGGAATAGCCTGAAAACCGGGGAACTGGCTGAGCTTTCGGCTATCTGTGGGTCCGTTGGGAAGTTCTTAAATGTGCATGGTGTTTCAGGAAAGCCGGTCCCAGTTTATAAAAGAAACAGGATTTTTAAACTGGAGATAACCTTTCTGAGATACAGTAATATGCGTTGGCAGACGTCAAGAACCATGCGCATCAGGTTAAATAGTGAAATGATTCGCTTAATTATAACAGTATACTTCCTCACTATTCCGGATGGACGCCTGATTGCAATTATATTTTTCGCTGGCGAAACGTAACGCATATATCAGTTACTAGAATTTCGAAAGTAACCTCGCCTCTTTTGCTCAACAGATTTTGGCCACCTTTAGCTCAGTTCGAACACCGCGTGGTAGGGTGGAGGGAAAGGCGACATCCGCCATATTGCAACACTCCATGACTACGTGTCACGCGACAACCGCCGCTGCCATACTTGCGGTAGAGCTTCGAGTGAGGCGAGGACCGCGGAGCACTGCTGCGCTTGCGGGACAGCGATTGTCACAATGTATGTCGCGGTGCAGTGTCGCAATAAAGCGGACGTCGCTTTGGACGTCGCCTTGGCACACGGTTTCTGAACGGAGCCAAATGTGGCCAAAATTTGTTCAGCCAACGCGCCGATTTTAATAGCGTTTTAGAAAGTCACACCACTGATCTGCCTGTTACTAATGACCGGCTACAAATCTAGACCAGCTTGTGATCAGGAGCTCATCGGGAATCGGGAATAGTTAGAAAGTTAACCTTTAAGATATGGTCAATCACCTTGCTAGTGAACATTATTCGCTTGTTTGACGTCCTCACACTGATTCTACTATGCATCAAAAAGCTTCTGTTTGATGATTGTGTATTTATATAGCGCAAGGGCGTCTTAGGTCAAAGTGCGCCATGGCACAAGGTATTTTGGATTAGTCAAGGCGGGGTAAAAGACCAATTTTCCAAGCATTTCCGCCCTTACTAGCTGAGCACCAGGCCAGGGGAAAGCTTGTACCCACTGTATCACCGGTGGGTACCCGGCGGCACTTGGGTCGAACCCCGCGCCTCCCGCATGCAAGGCGGAAGCTCAACCATTCGGACCGCCGCTGCGGTCCAAAAGCTTCTCATTATCTCAAAAACTATTTTTAAGAGTACCCGGGTTCGAACCCTACCGCGGCGACTGCGTTTTTATGGGGGAAAAACGCTAAGGCGCCCGTGTGCTGTGCGATGTCATGTCAGTGCGCGTTAAGGATCTCCAGGTGGTCGAAACTATTCCGGTGCCCTCCGCTTCGGCACTTCTCTCTTCCGTTCTTCTTCCACTTCCTCCTTTATCCCTTCCCTTACGGCGTGGTTCAGGTAGCCGCCGATATATGAGAGAGGTACTGCGCCATTTTCTTCCCCAAAACCAATTATTATTATTAAGTATTAGTAGCAGACTTCCCTGAAACATGGTACACCAGTCACGATGGCACAGTGGTTAGAGCAAGCGGTCACTCAGCCAGAGAATCCAGTTTTTTCCCGGAAGTGGAGGCTGCGCTTCGAGGGAGGCGAAAAGCAAAGTGGCGACAGCATGATGTGCGTTGTCAGCGCACGTGAAAGTACCAATGTGGATTAAATTGACCCGGAGCTGTACACTATGGTGTCCCCATAGCACATGCATTCACATGCACATGTGAAACCTCACTTCACCATCGTCATAAATATCAGCCTGACTACACCAACGGCAAGGGAAAGGCCTCTCCCATGTCTCTGTCTGCCAGCTGCGGCCAACGTACTCCGGCTTTCTTAATCTCATCCGCCAACCTAACTTTCTGCGGCGCACAGCAACGCTTGCCTCTTCTTGGAATACGCTCTGCTGCCTTTAAGGATCAGCGGTTATCTTGCCTTCGCATTACTCACCCTGCCCAAGCCCATTTCTTCATCTTAATTCGTCTAGGGTGCCATTAACCCGCATTGGTTCCCTCACCCACTCTGCCCGCTTCTGGTCTCTTAACGTTACACCTATCATTTTTTTTTCCATGGCTCGCTGCGTTGTCCTTAAGCTGAACTGTTTTTGTTAACGTCCAAGTTTCTGCCCCATAGATCAGTACCGGTAATATACACGTGCTGTACACTTTTCTCTTTAGGGGTATTGGTGAACTGCCATTCATCGTCTGAGAGAACCTGCCACATGCGCTCCACCACATTGCTAATTTTCTAGATATTTGCCTTTTATGATCTGCCCACCACCTGCCCTAAGTAGATGTATTATTCCCTTACCACTTCCAGAACCTTGCTGCCAGTTGTGAACAGCTTTTTTTGTTAGATTGTTGAACGTTAGTTCGGTATTTTTTTATTTCAATCTATAGACCCACCGTGTTGCTTTGATTATCTAAACCTTTGATAATGCTTCCATGTACACCTCTTGAATGACTTCACAAGGCAATATCATCATCTTATCGCAGATTACTCAGCTATTCTTCATTAACACTTATCCCTGGCTGTTCCCAATCCAGGTGTCGGCACAGCTCCTGTAAAGAGGCGGCAAAGAGCATTGGCGAGATCGTGTCTGCCTGCCGCAAACCTTTCCTTATTGCAATTTTATTGCTGATTTTATGGAGAACTATGTTAGCTGTGCAGCCGTTATCGATATCTCCCCGTATTTTCATATGACTCTTCTGCACCTTGATTCCGCAATGCCTGCATGAATGCTGAGGTGTCCAGTGAGTGAAATGCTTTCTCGTAATCCATGAAGACTATATATATGAGGTTGGGGATATTGCGCGCATTTTTATATAATCTGGTTGATAGTGTTATTATAGTCAATTGTTGAGTATCTTACTAAAGCCTGCCTGAACAACTGGCTAAGTAAAGTATAAGGTTGTCCTGACTATGTCAGAAATTACATTAGTAAAGGCAACGGACAGCAAGCTGATCGATATGCAACTTTTCGAGTGCTTGACTTTACTTTATTTCAATTCTAACAGCAAGCTTTGACTCCTTTTGTGAGTGTTAAGCCTCGTCGTAATAAAATCGCATGATATCGCTGCACTGAAAACTAAACATTTTGACAGAAGTGCCTGTCTGGCTGGGTTTAGTAATTTACGATAAACTCTGACACGTCTCCAACCAAAATCTTTTTGAAATAAAATAACGCAACATTTCGAAGCCGGCTCTGGGAGCCCCCAGCAACCACTGAAAAAAAGGAGCCGAGCGGGTGTCATAACGTTGGGTTTTAATTAAAATATGTTCGTTACAAACGTATGAGTTTATATAAGACATTCTGTGGAACAAGCCGTTCTCACGATTTTTTTTAGAGACCTTATCACGCTCCATGCAGGAAAATGCGCTAAACAATTGTTAATCGAGGGGACCGTGTATATGTGTCCTTTTGCGGTAGTAGTGATTAACACCGACCAATCTGGCTTTGCAGACCGATTCACCGACTGTGTCATGTTGCTGCCAGCTTCGTCCTGTGTGAGTCCGGTGAGATTGAGAACGGCAGACAGTTTAAGAACATGACGCATGGATTGTTTAAAACCTCTGCTTTCTGTGCAGAAGGAGAGAGCTTTTAAAGGAAAGTAAGCGGGAAGCTAGAAAAGGAGGTTGAGAAAACAAGAGAAAAACAAACACGAGCAACATCACGTACTGGTGCATGAATTGAGTCTGGAGCTTTAATCGGCAGATTGCCTACTTTGCAAGAACTACATCAGTTCTGCTCTGCATACACCACCCTTTTGGCGTGTGGTCATGCAGAGCTAAACAATGTCAGCCGCTCGAGAGCACTCAAATATCAGCCTCATAGAATAGTCACGTCGAAGGCAAGTGCCAATCATAGCAAAATTAAAACACGTGCAGATAATAGCGAAGGCTCAGGAGAAGCTCAGTTTGCGCCTACAAGGCGCCTAGAAAGCAAAACTGCGGTTACAGCATCATCATGTTACATAAAACCAGTGATTGCAAGGTAAGCTGATGATAACAGGGAAGTAGCAAATTGTTCTAAGTGAAATAGTTCATAAAACTAGCGTGTACGCCATAAAGCTATAACGCTATCTGGAATCAGTGGTGTGGTTCGCTCTGGAGAGGATAAAATTACAGTGTGCGCACTTGCCAGAGAGAGAGATAGAATGCGATGTTCGCTTTTCTGTTTTTCGCTTTTCATCCAACGGCACAGACTCTATATTACACCACAGTAGCGCAGGAAGCCTAGCGCGAATTTCTGGCCGGACCTGAATCCGCGGTTTCTCACGCCGACCTCTCAGTGGCGAGTATATATTTCGAATTGCCAATATGGTAAGTGGCAGGAAAACTGGGCACAGACAGCGTTAACTTATCATGACTATTTCGTTACCAGTTGCGGGAGGTCTAGAAGGTTGGAGTGTTTGCCATGCAGTAGTATTAATTAGCTGATGCCGATGCGTACTGTAATTAAGATATTTCATCATAGCGAAGAAAAAATTAAATTAAGCAGGCGAGAAACATTGAACCATGGCGGAACGCCGACAATAGAGGCCAACGCCGTACTTACTCACTGCATGACTCGGCAAATAGTGTTCTAGGCACAATGGCACCACTGCGGTCTGCGGCGCGGGAGGTAGCCGAGTAACATGGTAAAGAGAGAGAAAAAAAGCGTTTGATGCACAGAATGTTTGGCTTTGCTCTCATTTGCTTTTGCCTGTACTGTGCGATGTCAGTGATAGATAGATAGATAAAGAGGAGGGGGGAAAGACAGGGATGTTAAACAGAAAGGGGTTCCGGTTGGCTACCCTGCACTGGGGAAGAGGAATTAGGCGGCTAAAAGGAGGAAGACAGAAGGGGAAAAGGCATAGCACACACACACACGCACAACGCTGTCACAATTTGTCACTCAATCCAGTCGCTCTCAAGTAGGCAAAGAGTGCCTTGTATGCCTTGAGGGCAGTCGACTGCTGTGGCCACGGACCGAGGATCTTGTGCTCTGTTAACGGGCGAGGATCGAGGCGGTCCAGGGCACAACACAGTGTATGTCTTGCACTCGCAAATGGACGTTAAAGAACCCCAGGTGGTAAAAATTTCCGGAGCCCTTCTCTGCGGCGTCTCTCATAGCCTGAGTCGCTTTGGGACGTTAAACCCCTATAAACAAAACCAAACCAAACAACAACATTGGGTGAGCACTGGGCAATCATTGGCAAAATGTGGCATGAACGGCGCTCCTACATTGCCATTTAGACAAAGCACTACCAATTTGACACAGTGGCCACTTTGACACTTTCAAGCCAGTTTTGTGCCAACGTTCGGCAGATCGAGCGGCCAACGCAGGCCTGCCGTTCGTTCCGCGACATGGGCCAGTGAAGGCCTCGGGTTGGCTTTCCAGCTTTCGAACACTGGCATCCAGCTTTCTAACATTGGTATCCAGCTTTCAATCATCGATATCCAGCTTTCAAACACTAGTACTCTGCTTTCGAAAATTGGCACATAAAACATAACAACCCACTGGGCAATGACTGGAACTGTGGATGTACCATTTCCTTTCTTCTTCACTCCCTCCTTTATCCCTTCCCTTACAGGGCGGTTCAGGTGTCCAACGATATATGAGACAGATACTGCGCCATTTCCTTTCCCCCAAAACCAATTAATATTATTATTACCATTCAACCTAGTAAATATGCATAAATGAGGGTGCCAAAGATTTCAGTAAAAAAGACCGGTTTATTGAATCGAGTTAAAAGGATCACGCTTCTAGCGAACGCGGAGTGGCTTGAGCTGCTACCAGTCATCCTGGGAATTAAAGGAAAAAATGACCGAACAGCATGGTGGCAGAGGCTCTGGGAAAATCATTTATTTTCAAGTTTACTGAGTGCCGACGATTCAGGTTGGACAACGCAGCTCTGCGAGCTACTGTGTCACGGCAAAGACATCTATAGAGCGCTTAACAGAGTTGTCCTGCTGTGAACGGATCAGTCGTATCTGAAGTAATCGTTGCACTCCTCTTTCATAAGGACTCTTGCACTGCACTCAAATTCCTCGTCCAGCTCTTGCACGATGACCTCATAATGCGTCGCGAATGCAAAGAGGAACACGATGTCATGATGAACCTAAATATAGCCGTCGCCAGACAAGAATGGAAACAATTAAATATAACACTTAAATCTGTGAGGCACAGTCGGCGTGAAGACACTCGACACACTTTTTACACGATTATTTGTGACAACTGACACCGCAGTTTTGGCACAAAATAAAATTTAATTTACCTTGCACCAAATTGGTGATTTTTAGTTTAATGCGCCGTTTCACACCTCCAGTAAAAATATTCAATGTGAAAAAAAACAAAGCCATGGGATATTGCCAGGAAATTAATCTACTATTTTGTTTTAATATCATAACTACGTATCTCTCAATTGAGAGCGCATTATGTATTGAGTTAAAGATGCACAGGTTGTAGCCTCTACTCAATGAGGACGTGAAGGCAAGTTTTGAACAAATCTAGTTTTTTTTAATGCGGATAAAAATAAACACGCTCGATGGGAGAAACGCAAAACACCTTTGTTTCTTTTTAACATCCAACAGTTTGTCTTAGTACCTTCCAGTGCATGTAATATGGACTTGAAACTGACTTGAAAACCAAACAAAACACTCGTCTGAGAGTCCAGAATAATGCCTTTTTTTCATTGAGAGATAACTTGGCGAAAGCTTTAACCATAAATTGCAGATTTTCTATTGCACCTGTAACTCTTTTAGCCAAAGAGAAACAGTGCGGAAGTAGTACACATATCATTTCCGACTGGTCTGTATAGTGGCACACAAAGCAGTTCCGATTCCTATCCTGCATAAGCGGTACATGACAAACGTATTTCTGAATGCATCAGATGTAAGTTCACATGAAATCTAACCCGCTGTTCGACAAAGTAGTGAATGTTTGGTGAATTCATTGCTCCGAAGACGAAAAATAAGTCTTGCCATTCGGGCAGATCTGCACTGCGCACGACTACAAGCCAGACATTTGGCAATGAGAGTAAGTACATAGATGTCGTCCTCGCGCTTTGTCTACTTCTCTTTTCCTGCCGGAAAGCATAAATCCGCATGCCGTCAAAGCAACGCTTACTCCCAAAATCATATTCATTTCCGAACGTATCTCAAGAAAAAATATTTGTAGCACTTACAAATAACGTATCTCAGGATAAAATATTTGTAGCACTTACAAATGAGATATTGCAGGCCAGGGTAGCGAACCGCGTCGTAGCTGTCATATAATATCAGATGTGGGTTCACGCTGACTGCGAACGGAGCCAGCTCGAGTGCGCATGCTTTTTTATCGCGCTGGTTGTGTGCTTGGGCACCGCCGTGTCAGGTCAGACAAGGCAAGACCCATCCAGTCAAGAATGTGCCGTGGGTATACACCGCGCTGTGAGGAATGGAAGACGGAGACACGGAGGTGGCGGTGGTGGGGGAGGGGAGAAGGAGGGGTGGTGGCTGCAAGGGGGCAGCTTTCGTGGTCGTGAAAAAACGTTTCGAGCTGAAAGGTAGACAAAGAAAGAACTTGGGGGAGGGGGGATGGCGGCAGAACGGTGTTGCAAGAACGGCACAGCGCATAGCTGCTCACGGGAGTAACAGATAGGAGAAAGTAAGCAAAAAAAAAGCGCTTCGCGGAGTAGGGCGATAGCACGCTGCCTTGAAAAGGGCACGTCCTGGAGATGAGTTGAGGAGATAGCAAACTTCAAAGAAAGGGAGGGGACGGGGGCCGAAACATGCGAAAGAGGTTTGTTATTCTCGGAGAATGAGTCAAAGGCCGTTCAGAAGGCGAAGGTGTGGCAAAGTATTGTTGCAAAGCCGCAGGAGAAGCATCATGTCTGGAGACCGAAAACTTTTAAGCAAAAAACGTGGAGCTTTGAGATGGATTTAGCCAAGACGACTTCAGACACTCGTGTATTTTGTGGAGCCGTGTGTTAGTTCAGGGTGCCTTAAAATGATATCATGAAATAACAAAAACATAAAATAATAAATAAAATTTAATGCCAGCATATTCGCACTCTTTCATAGCATTATATTAGGAACATGTGGCAAACAAGCTAGGTTATCATGCGTGTAACACCATGTCTTAGTAGGTTCTTGTAGAAGAATGCTCATAGTTTTTGTTGGTAAAAGAAAATTTCGCGCAAAAAAGCAAAAGCAAACAAAACCATGCTGAATTGTGGCTCTCAACTATTTCCGATGCTTAATTCTCATCAATAAATGTAATGTTTCAAAGCAAAAAATTAATTTGCGAGCAAATAATTAAATACGTAAGCTTGTGCTATAGCCCTCATTGAAAATTACGCAACAGAACAATAAACTGCACAAAAAACATTTTAACACATTTTTTTTCTGCCGAAAAGGAAGGAAAAAGCAAATCAAAACACAGGGAAAGGCGCGATCACAGGGAAAATTGTACAGAAGCGTAGGAATCTCTTACCGCGCGATCGCGCGCGTTTATGAAGCGGGGCCCAATATTTCGCGCGTGCTCAATTTGTAAATTACGAGGCCACTGCTTCGTTTCAGGAAGCTGCTCAAACTGCGCACAAAGTCGGCTTAGGGAATGCACCAGCAATATGTTGTAAGGTTTTAATTAGGATCTCCATTAAACAGACACCCACTGAGCAGTGTGGCAGTGAATTCTCTGGAGTGAAGCAACAAAGCGCTTTTTTAATTAAAAATTTATGAAATGAAAGTCATTTGATTTTTTTTATTGAAGCCAGCCCCTATGGGCTGCTTTTCAGATACTCGTGCAAGCAGAGCGTGCAAAAACGCTTTCAAATACATAAATTCCTTACAAATAGGCGGGATTTAATGCCCATAAATCGGACAAAGGCAACAGCGTGAGCTCTGTCTGTGCACTTCCAAAAAAGTATAATATTTTATTAGCGCCTCGGCTATGCCATATATAGTTACACGAATCATTACAACTGGGTCAGGCCAGCGCTTATTCGCTAATTACTAAATTTACGAGACCTTTCACAAGGAATTTTAGCGGTTAGTTGCAGCCGCTTCAAGTTGTCCAGTATTAACGATAGAATTCTATGGGTCTGTAGTTGTCGGTATGGAGGGTATCGTTGTCGGCCTTATGCGAAATACCGGTTCCCCTGTGGCGGAATATTCACAGGCCACTGACCGCCACCGAAGTCGCCGTCACGTCGTTGTACAACTCAAAATCAGAGAACGGACAGAACAAAAGTCGACAGCAGCAGCACCATTGTTATACAGTGAGCGAATGCGTTTGGAATGCTTACGAATGCATTTGGAAATTATTGTGAAGCACCTTAGAGCCCTGTTTTGTCCGAATGCCATTCGAAGTGTCGATTAGCATTTGACTCAAATGCGGCTTAAATGTACGCGTAGCATGGGTATTATGATAGAATCCCGGTATAATTAGTAGACTATAGCACAGCGCTACTACTCTAATACTGATTAAATGCTATAACATGCTCCGGACAGGCCGCCATCGGAATCTGAACCTGGCAACGTTTAACGCTAGAACTTTAGCTAGTGAGGCTAGCCTAGCAGTGCTGTTCGAGGAACTAGCGGGAATTAAATGGGATGTGATAGGGCTTAGCGAAGTTAGGAGGACAGGTGAGGCGTATACAGTACTAAAGGACGGACACATACTGTGCTATCGTGGGTTAGAGGGTAGACGAGAACTAGGTGTGGGTTTCCTCATTAATAAGGATATAGCTGGCAACGCAGAGGAGTTCTACAGTATTAACGAGAGGGTAGCAGCTATTGTAATTAGGCTGAATAGGAGGTACAAGCTGAAAGTGGTGCAGGCCTACGCACCCACATCCAGCCATGATGACCAGACCGTTGAAAGCTTCTATGAGGACGTAGAATCAGCAATGAATAGAGTAAAATCGCAGTACACTGTACTGATGGGCGACTTCAATGCGAAGGTGGGCAAGAAGCAGGCTGACGACCACGCGGTAGGTGACTATGGGATAGGCTCTAGAAATAGCAGGGGAGAGCTATTAGTCGAATTCGCGGATAGAAATAATTTACGGATCATGAATACCTTCTTCCGCAAACGAGAAAACAGGAAGTGGACCTGGAAGAGCCCCAATGGTGAGATTAAAAATGAAATAGACTTCATACTATGCGCTAAACCTGGCATCATTCAGGATGTGGCCGTCCTCGGAAGGGTGCGTTGCAGCGACCATAGAATGGTAAGGTCTAGAATTAGCCTAGACTTGAAGAGGGAACGGAAGAAGCTAGCGAAGAAGAAGACCATTAACGAGTTAGCCGTAAGAGGGAAAGCACAGGAGTTTAGGATAGCGCTGAAAAACAGATACTCGGCTTTAACTGAGGAAGATGATCTTGATGTTCATTCAATGCACGATAACCTGACATCAATAATTACGGAGTGCGCAGTAGAAGTAGGCGGTAGGACAGTTCGAAAAGATACGGGAAGCTATCTCAGGTGACGAAAGATCTGATTAAGAAGCGCCAAAACATGAAGGCATCTAACACTACCGATAGAATAGAACTAACGGAGCTATCAAAGTTAATAAATAAGCGCAAGGTAGCCGACATAAGGAAGTTTAATATGGAGAGAATCGAGCATGCTCTAAAGAACGGAGGTAGCCTAAAAACAGTGAAGAGGAAACTAGGCGTAGGTAAAAACCAGATGTATGCATTAAGAGACAAGCAGGGCAATGTCATTAGCAATATGGATAAGATAGTTAACGTAGCCGAAGAGTTCTACACAGACCTGTACAGTAGCCAATGTAATCAGAACGCTAATGAGAAAGACAGCAGTGCACAGCAATGCGTCATCCCGCCAGTAACGAAAGATGAAGTAAAGAAAGCCTTAGAAGCAATGAAAAGGGGAAAAGCAGCTGGGGAGGATCAGGTAACAGCAGATCTGTTGAAGGATGGAGGGGACATCGTGCTAGAAAAACTAGCCACCCTGTATACGCAATGCCTTATGACCTCGACTGTACCAGAAGCTTGGAAGAATGCAAACATTATCTTAATTCATAAGAAGGGAGACGCCAAGGACTTGAAAAATTACAGGCCGATCAGCTTACTATCCGTTGCCTACAAAGTATTTACTAAGGTAATCGCTAATAGAGTCAGGGCAACGTTAGACTTTAATCAACCAAATGATCAGGCAGGCTTTCGTAAAGGATATTCTACAATAGATCATATTCACACCATCAATCAGGTGATAGAGAAATGCGCAGAATATAACCAACCTCTATATATAGCTTTCATTGATTACGAGAAAGCATTCGACTCAGTGGAAACCTCAGCAGTCATACAGGCATTGCGTAATCAGGGGGTAGAGGAGCCTTATGTCAAAATACTGGAAGATATATATAGCAACTGCACAGCTACTATAGTCCTCCATAAAGTCAGCAATAAAATTCCAATAAGGAAGGGCGTCAGGCAAGGAGACACGATCTCGCCAATGCTGTTCACCGCAGGTTTGCAGGAGGTATTTCGAGGCCTGAATTGGGAACAGTTGGGAATAAGAATAAATGGAGAATACCTAAATAATCTGAGATTTGCTGATGACATTGCCTTGCTGAGTCACTCAGGAGGTGAACTGCAAATCATGATCAACGAGTTAGACAGGCAGAGCAGATCGATGGGTCTAAAAATTAACATGCAGAAAACCAAGGTAATGTTCAACAGCCTAGCAAGGGAACAACAGCTCACAATTGGCAGCGAGAGCCTAGAAATTGTGCCGGAATACGTCTACTTAGGGCAGGTAGTGACAGCTGATCCGGATCATGAGAGGGAGATAACTAGAAGGATAAGAATGGGGTGGAGCGCATATGGCAAATTCTCGCAGATCATGAGTGGCAGTTTACCAATTTCCCTCAAGAGGAAAGTGTACAACAGCATAATCTTACCGGTACTCACCTATGGGGCAGAAACGTGGAGGCTAACAAAAAGAGTTCAGCTTAAGTTAAGGACAACGCAGCGAGCCATGGAAAGAAAAATGATAGGTGTAACGTTAAGAGATCGGAAGCGGGCAGAGTGGGTGAGGGAACAAACACGGGTGAATGACATCCTAGTCGAAATCAAGAGAAAGAAATGGGCTTGGGCAGGGCATGTAATGCGAAGGCAAGATAACCGCTGGTCTTTAAGGGTAACGGAGTGGGTTCCAAGAGAAAGTAAGCCTAGCAGGGGGCGGCAGAAGGTTAGATGGGCGGATGAGATTAAGAAGTTTGCAGGCAAAGGGTGGATGCAGCTGGCAAAGGATAGGGTTAATTGGAGAGACATGGGAGAGGCCTTTGCCCTGCAGTGGGTGTAGTAGGGCTGATGATGATGATGATGATGATGATGATGATGATGAAATGCTATAATGTGCTCCAGGAACACGTGTTTTGATCTCAAGGATTACCGTAAAACATCTACTTCGGCCACGTATACTTGCCAATTATAGTTAAACTGACATTAGGCTGGGCTACACAGGTCTCAAACCTCTTATAGAGAGCTGAAGTCAGTGTTTACAAGTTAAAAAATTTTAAACTTCTCTTTCGGTTGTGGCAATAGATAACGTTGCCATGACATTTTAGCAGATCGCACAAGGTTGGCCAGCGTTTGCCAGTATACATTTAACACTGGATGAGTGATGGCAAAACTAGGCTAATACAGACAGCTTTCTTGAATAGCATAGCCAATTCTGGAAAACAGTGGGGACACTGTGGCTAGCATGGCCCGTGATACCCATGATTCTAAGATGTCACGGACAGGAATGGCAAAAAGTGGGAGAATTCTGGCCAACGGGGCCCAAGATTGCCATAACTTCATGACGGCACAGCCAGTACTGGCAACGCGATGGAGAACCAGGACCATCATTGGGTGTGCTAGTAATTGGTTCAGCCAATATCAGATGCTCATCGGGAACTCTGGACCTACTTAGGGCCATGCTATGCCAACAGTTTTCTGATATTGGCCTACTGTAATATGCTACCTGCGATGTTCCTGCGAATGTTGGGGGACCAAGGGTAATAGCGCGCGGGAACTGGCGTGAGCGCCTTCGTTCCCAACATCCAAAGAATGTACTGGAGTCCATATGACTGTAGATTTGAAGTCTGTATCTTCTTTAGTTCTGAGTATACTGTTTAAGTGTTTACCAATCCTTCCTCTTGTATAGTTACGGCATGCAGACTTGGAGCCTGCAATTACACACGAGACCTTCCTGGAAACCATCGCCAAAGCCTCCACAGCTTCCTTAGCCTGAATGATTCTGTGGCATCGAATTGATGCCCCAATAACTAGTTTCCCTTGCGCATCCGTGCACGCTGTCATTGATGTCCTGTTGACCGGTCCTGCCGCGTCCACGCAAATTGTTTCTTCCATCGCGCTTCATG